>VZRU01021053.1:251313-371795 GCA_013398155.1 Pedionomus torquatus | reverse complement strand
TTTTTTTTTTTTTTTTTTTTTTTTTGAGTTGTGGGGAATGATCAGTTTCTTCCTGCAACAGGTTTTGCTAAAAGTGTATGGTGTGAAAACATCTGAGATGCCACCAGCAAAATATCTCCTCTAGTTGAACTGTTTGTCAGGTATTGGAATGGGCTGCCCAGGGAGGTGGTTGAGGCACCATCCCTGGAGGTATTCAAGAGAGAAGTTGACTTGGTGCTCAGGGATATGGATTAGTGTTGGGTGGTGTGATGGTGTTTGGGTTTTTATTGTTGTTGTTGTTGGGGTTTTTTTTCCATTGTTTGGACTACATGATCTTAAAAGGTCCCTTCCAGCCTAGGTGATTCTGTGATTCTGTGATTCTGTTTGCCCAGAGCTCACATTTCAGACAGGTGGGAAGTCATTATGTACAAAAAAAAAAAAAAAAGCATCAGGACATTTCCTTTTCTCTTTGCTTCCCCATTCCTTGCAAATGGAGATGGCAGCATCTACTGATGAAGAGATCCCAGCAAAGAAGGTTCCTCATAAAGATGTGACTTAATGAAATGGAGAGTAATGGAAGTTTACTGTTTCCTCTCTCCTGCTCGTAGAGTTGCCAGCCTTCTGAATGTGGAGATTCAACATTGGTCTCTGGTGTCTAAATGACTATGAAAATGAGGGAGCAAGGCAGGCAGGGGAGGAATGGAAAACAGCATTTCCTAAAGAACAAAACTAAATACAGAATAACAAAGCTACATATTCATAAAGTTTCAGGGATATAGTTTGTTTGTTAAAGAAAATTAATGGCATCCCCACGGATTTTACAAACCTAGTCATTGTGGTTGAATTGATCCTCTCCAGAAATGCTGGAGATAAAGCACCCCTCAGAATTTGGATACAGAATCAATTTTCTGTGATTTAAGTGTTCACTACACACCAAATACATACTACACTATACATGTCTACAGTACAGTTATCAAATACATACTCTTAGGCAACAGCAAACGTGAGTAAATCAGTTAGAGTAAACCCCAGTGAAAGAGACTTAAGTTAATTCTTCTGAGTCCAGATTTAGAACAGGCTACAAGAATTTATGCAGTTTTACTATTGCTCAGTTGTCATGTGGTAACTCATTAAGCCACAGTAACTCAGTATCAGATCTTTAGTGGCTCATCTAATTATGTAAACATGTTTAAATGCATAATTATCACTTCTTGCATGTTGCAACCGTGCACTTACTTTTAAATTACCAATTCTTTTATCTTTCTAAACATCCAATGATAGAAAATTATAGTGTATTTATGTAAGAGGCTAGATTGTATCTTAGGTTTTCTCATATTTTTCCTGTCCAAATACAAATAATTTCAATGAGAATTCCACATCTAAGTAAAGAAATCCTGTCCTTAAATACCCTTGTGGTTCTGTAGCCAAATGACTTTTCTCTTTCGGCAGTACTGCACAGCCTTCCAGAAGATGGATGCAAGCAGAGGGAGTGTTTGTTTCAAGGTTCCTATTAAGAAGGAACAAGATCAATGCTGGAGGTCAACACACGGTGGAAGAGCGCAGCACCTGGATGCAGGGTGCAGTTAGCAATATTTACGCTTAGCAGGCTATTCATTCTCTATGGCCTGCAGTGTCTATCTATATATATAATTTCCCAAGACAGACCTGCCATTACACACATCACCCAGTGAGTGCAGAAAGATTTATCAGCACATTAACCAATGACTTTATGAAGAACAAACAAATATTTCCCTCACTGAAATTAAAACTAAATGTCAGTGGCATGGCCGCCAAATATTCATCTGCACTCAAATTGGTTTGTCCTGAGATCAAGGATTGGATACTTTTTCAACAATTTTTAATTTCCTGACAGTCAAACTATGGAAAGAAGACCCAAGGATGGATTGGTGAGTAGGCAGAGAAGAGAACAGAAAATGAAAATAAGAAAATAAATGAAAGATTACTGGCATTAGCAGAAATCTGTTCTGCAGAAGGTTTTAAGGTATCAGTCTGATCGTCAGTGCCAAAGAAGTGCCAATGAGGTTCAACATTCCCACAGTTGTGAATACCAAGGAAATATGCTCAGTTCTGAATTATCTCCAAAAAATCTTTCAAATACTGCAGAAAACTGTAGTTACAGATAAATGCTCACAAAGACTAACACATTGGCATGGCATTGGATTTAACCCCAGAGCCTAACCACTTTAGAAACACAAACACCTTCTTTAGCAGCTTTCTGCCAAGTTTATTCTTACATACATGAAAAGCAGAAAGAAGTTAAAATTTTCATCCCTCCCAAGCTTATCCTGTAACTAGGAAAGAAGTAGGTTTTCTTATTGGTCTGTATACAATAAATTCACAGTAACTAACCCCACAGATCCTGCATAACGGGGCTGTGTCCCTCTGCTTTCTCTATGTGAAAGCCTCCTAGTAGCTGCTTCTGCTGGAAAACTGATTTTCTTCTAAAACTACTGAAAAGTGAAATGGTTGTTTCCAATACAGCAGTGCACCACGGGTGCAATTTAACTTACAAAATCCCAGCTCTGTTCATGGACATCTATAAATCTTTGCCCTCTAGACCAGAACTATCATGCATTCCAGCTTGCTAAACCTCCTAATTTAATGATACACATTTATTTGGAAATACTGTAGCAGAACAGCTTCAAAAGCATTACTTTGGCATTATTGCACTGTGAGAAATTATGGTGGTTTGGGGTCTTCTAGCCTAATTAGATTCCATTTTGTTCAGTCATCCTCAAATGAAACTTCTATTTTCAAAGGATTTTGTGAACAGTCTGCTAATGAAAGAGAATTTATAGTATTTATGGGGCAACAGTATAAATGGAATTTAATAGCCAAGTGCCGGCAGGGAACCGTCTAATCTTTATCGAATGCTGATTAGCAACCAAGGATTTCTGGTGAGATAATGAGCCCTGGACTGGCTTCTATCCAGTTTTTGACACTGGCACCAATGTACATCTGCTAATTGCTAGAGGAATACATATAATAACTGAACTTCAACTAATTAGTAGAGATTCAACTAAGTCATTGAAGTTTATATCTTTGTAATTCACAAAAATATCAAAAGTCAATAATCACCACAGGCGCTTAATGTACACCTAAGTCTCCCCTATGCAAATAAATTAAGAGATCAATTTCCAGAACTGCATGACCCCTCAAGAAACTTAGCCCTGCAAAGAGAATGTATTACAGGAAATTCCATCAGTCTGGACCTAGGAATTACATATGGTCCCATGCCAAACTGGGTAAGCCCTGTCACCTACAGTGATTTCAGGTCCTAGCAATGTGATCTGCCTGGGAACTTAATTATCAGCTCCTGAAAGCTGACGTCGCCAAACCAAAATCACTGAAATCCGACAACTTTAACATCTAGATACATTTTTTCTATCTTCACTAAGAAGGCCACCACACTACAACTCACACAGCCAAGCACAGAATTTCATGCATTTCTAGAACCAAGACCACACATTTTTAAGCTTTTGTATCTGAATGGAATTTTGTCTCCATTCAACAACCCACAAGGTGTCATTTCTGTAAGTGCTAATACACATTTAAAAATTCCTTACTAGTAATGCATTGAAAAAAACATCACTACAAATTTCAAGGTCTGCAAAAATGGGAGCAATCCTGGGTAAAATGCAAAAAAACCCCAAGCCTCAGCATACCAGACCCACCCCAAATACCGCCTTCCTTCAAGCAGCACACTCAGGATGAGTGTGGCAGAGCAGAGTTCTGCTTCCCCCGACTCCCATCAGAACCTTTTGTAACTCCAAAGGTATCTACAAACCATAATTCACAATATCTACCAGTGCGTGTTCTCGTCACAGCATTAACATCCCTCACGTACCTGAATGATAAATCCAGCAACTCACTGAAGGAAGTTTGTCCCCCTTCTCCCATTGCGCCATAAACCCAATAAATCCTCTCAAGTGAGAAAGAGGGAGACTGACACTAATCAGAGTCTGTTAAACAAGTGAGAATAAAAGAGCCAATAATTTGTGGATGCCAGAGGATAGGCGTGACTGAAAGAGTAAGACTGCTGCCAAGAGTTCTGTACAGCATTATAAGCTAGATAGAGGGGAAATTCAAAATCGTTCTTTGACTAAATGAAACTTGAAATTAAAAAAGAGAAGAATATATGTTCCATCCAGCTAAAAAGTGTGCTTTCAAAGTACATGTAATTGCTAAAAATACATGACTTGGAAAGATGATCCACCTAGGCAGCATTTCAAACCTATTGTGCTAATGTCATAAATGTATACACCTTTAATGGGTTGCTGCTATTGCAATTACATCTCACTGGGTGAGAGAGTTACTTCAGACTCAACATATAAATCCCCAAAGCTGAAATGGGGCATCTGATAAATCTCTTGATGTTACTCTCTTTTAGATAAGAAACTCAGGATCTTTTTAACCAATTCAAAATCATAAAAAACCTAAGTCTAAAACTAATTCAGAAATAGAGATGAGAAACTGACTGATTAATCTTATGCAGAAAATGGGTAAATAATTTAATGCTTATTAGCATATAAATCAATATCACAGTTTTCTGGAAAATTTTCTCTGAAATCCTTTTGGAGCTTCAAAAGCTCTGCAAAATCTGCACTGATGACCTGATGGGCATCTCCCATAGAGTCTTCTAACTCTGTCTCCTTGAAGTAGTTCATTAAATTTAAAACAAACAAAAAAAGGATATTAGAATTAGGATTCACCTGTATCCCCAGCCCCAAGAAAAAAAATAAAAAGAGATGAAATTGTATTGCAGTGATGACCTTCTGTGTAGCTCTGAAAATAAACTTTGCTTATGTATATATGAATTAGATAGCCTGCAGCTAACGTAATTTTCTGCAGCTAACCTAATTTTTCTAAATAATGGACTAAATAAGTCCATTATTTAGAAAAAGAAATAATTATTTAGAAAAGAAATAATGGACTAAATAAGTCCATTATTTAGAAAAAGAAATAATTATTTAGAAAAGAAATAATGGACTAAATAGGTCCATCCACCTTTCTAAATAAGGACTACAGAGACTAACAAGTGGCTCTTCACCTCCTTCCAGCTGCAAGACAATGCATACCAGGAGATCTATGCAAGCTATGCTGCTATTCTGAACAGTATAGAAGGACTGAGCACCAGGCAGAGCAGTGCTATCCTAACTCTGTAATAAATGGGGGCTTTCTTGTTGTGTCCCAGGAAAAAGGTGTATTTGTCAGTGACTGTAATCTGTTGCCTCTGAGGTTCCTCCTAATTGGAGCTTTTTAAAAGTACAGTAGTTACCTTCTTTGCATGTGAAGACTGTGGGGCACTAAAACCTTCAAGAGAGATTTTTAGCCTTTCTAGTCTCTCATCAAACAAAAACAAAACAAAAACCAAAACAAAACAAAAACCCAACCCAACCCCCAACACAACAACAACCCTAGTTTTGTACCAATATAGATCCTGTGAGGTTTTGCATAGAACCAGTGTAATATTCCACTTGCCAGTTCCTCTGCAAAGTGCTGCTCTGGGACTCTTGAGGTTGGATAGAACGAGTCAACTCTTACAGCCAGAGATAATTATTTCCTTGGATAACAGTGGCACTGCTCTCCTAAATGTGGATTCCCTGAAACACTTCCCATGATTGGATGGTTTGGACAAAATCCACACTAATTCTTTCCTCTTTATAATTGAGAATTAGATTTCAAGCAGGCATGAATATTCATCGGTAACACAGGACATCTTCTGGGAATTCTTTTAACTTGTCAAGTAGCACAGGGGTCGAGCTGGAGACAGTAGGTGGCAAAAAGTTCATAGCAATGGGTAGCTCCGTGGGGTTTCCAGGTTTTTTTGAACTTTCATGACCAGTGAAAAACACCTCTGGTATAGAAGGACATGCATACGAGACACTCTTTCATAGACTTTTGTCTTTTTACAAAAGTATAAAACCAGAATGTGTCTTGAGTGTGTGAAGAACTTGGCTGTCCCCATTACTGAATACCATTCCTATTTATACCCGGTTGGATATTTGCTTAACAAGTCAGAGCTGGCAGGTTGAAAAGCCACTGTAATATAGCCAGTGCGTGCTCAGAGAGTAACATCAGGGATGAAAATAAGACTATCAAAGCCTTAATTTAAAGGACTTCCAGAATAAAATGAATTTCATTCTGTGTAAAAATGCTTGAAGGCTATCTTAAGAATTTGTATTGGATCTAATGGCACAGGAAAAAATAGACGCCCTTTGCACTTCTAAGAAGGCTTTTCTAATTTAGGTCCAGGATTTCGGTCATGAATAAAATTCTCACCCCTTCAATCTGTCCTATCCCATCTGTACCTGGGATTTCTTTTAAGTCCTCTTTCAAACAAACCTTTCTCTTCCATTTTAATTTAGATTCATTTTCCCATAGAACCTTTGCAAACCATTTCCTCTTATGCCAAGTGCTGGGATCTAAGAGCCCTTGTTACCCCTACAAAGTCAAATTGCAGCCATCCATAACAAATGGAGAGACTACAGAAGAGCATTCTTTTTTGGATAAAACTTTCTCAGTTTATTTTCCATAAATGAGCTGTTGAATAAATTAAGAGGTTGTAAGAAGAAGATGTGAAGAAAAAAAGTTAGCAGGTGGAAAAGAGCATGTGACCTTATGACAATAAGAGGGGTAAGAGCTACCAAAGGCAATTGTTTAGTAAAATGACCCCTAGTGTGGAAAGCTCAAGACAGATGAAAATATATATCATATATGTGCATATATCATATACCACACTAGAGTGACCTCTGCATTTTTAGCGATGTTAGGAAAATAGTCCCCAGCCATTCAATTACTGCAGTCTTATTTTAATTTGGCTTTGCTTCCTAAAAAAGTTAATTATCTTTCTACACTGCTTGATGAGCAGTCTCTGCACAGGTATATCTATCTGACCTACAAAGAAATATACTTTTTGGCACCCATCTTGAGCATCTGAAGTTGTTGGTCACAACCCATAGTTTGAATATGCTTTATTCTGGAAGCAAGTGACAGTTGTTGCTCATCTGTATCCCATACTTCACAGTATATTCCTTCACAGGTAATCAAGACAATTGGGATCACACATGAGAACAATGTTTTTCATCAGCAGTGTGTGCTGTTCATCTGCTACTAAGTTAGGAAAATGTTTGCAACATACTGGAGAAATGCTGCAAAACCATCAAGGTTAATTTCTGAGTCAAGGACCTTTCTAGAGCAGCTACAACCTATGGGTAAAACTGTACCTACTCTACATTCAAGACCAGCATTTCTAGACATTTGCTATTGGCTTTGTATTCTTCCAGAGCAGGTGGAGAAAGCAAAACTGAAAGGAAGAAAAAAGAGAAAGAAAAACTGTACACGGTGAACATCAGTTCTGCTGTAATCATATAAGGTCATAAAACCTCCTTGACAAATTTGGAATGCCTGTAGCACACAACTTTTCTTGCTAATAGGATATGGGTACTGCTGGAGATTTGTATTTTAAATTAAATTTACCTCCAGTTTCATCCAGCCTGGAAGTTCCTGTGTTCTGTGTTCCTATACTTAACATTGCCTGAAGAGATTAGGAGGACTTCAGCAGGTCAAAGACAAAACAAGAAAGGGAAAATTGGGACACATCAACTGTTAAAGAAATTACTGGAAGAGGTTGAGGTATACGGTTGTGGTTTTTGCCAGGTTCATAATTTCACATTTATTACTTTAAGAAAACACATCTTTGGTTTACACTGCACAAGGAAGGCACAGTCTCAAATTACTAAGTCTGACCCATTTGTCTTTAAAGAGTTGTTGGTTTTGAATTTGTTTTTGGATATCAACATATCCAACATTTTCCTTCAGTCTTTCAGCAACCTTAATAAAATAAACATTAAAATCTCATCAATGTTCCTTTAATATATTTTCCTATTTTTACTGAATCTTTTTCATCAAAATGGAGAGGCTGTCAGAACAGTGGACGTCTGCTGCATTTTCTGTTGCTGCTAGAATCAGTTGTACAACAGAATGCAATCTCATCACTATATAATGTCTGATATTTCCCTGCTCCTGTGGCACACTATTATGACAAGTGCAGAAAAATACCATCAACGCCTTATTTCCTTGGCACACTGAAAAACAGTAAACAGAAATGGAATAAAACGAACAAAGACTAATAAGGCTTGACTAATCATCTCGCGGAGTTCTCACCATGCTCTAGTGACTAGGTAGACTTACCTCCTGCCATATGTTCTACCTGCTATAGTTGGCTGGATAAACATTTTTCTGAAGCAGAACAAACATGTACTATCTGTGTGTTGCACAGCCTTGAGGCTGCACTTACTTATTGTCAGGTCTTCCAGTCACACTGCTTCTCAGGAACAATATATTTCAAGAAGGGCAAGATAAGGTGAGAAAGAATTAACAAAATACTCCCAAATAACAGTTTTGAACATTTAAAGGCTACTTCCTGAATGATCACTTTCACTATTAGGTCTCTTCCACATTCATTGGAAAATTGGTTTTTAAGAAATCAAACTGTTTTGAAGGCTGTTTATACTATGGAAGGAGCACTTTGGGGGAAGGAGGGTGAAGACGTGTCCTTATTCTTCAAAAAGAGCAAATTTGTGCCTTGCTCACATCTGAATATGCTTGCCACCAAGCATTCCACTCAAAGATGATTACAATTATTATCATTAAAAAACTGACATTTAAAGAATGATATCTCTCTCATATGTACATGCAAGACTTACCCAATATTAGAGCTCTTAATTCACCCTCTAATTCCAATGTTTACTTTCAACTAGTTTCAATTAAATCTTACCATATCATTAAACCACAAAAAGAAATAAAATCTGCTCCTCCCTGCAGATGTCTTCATACTACTTGTATACAGCAGAGATGTAAACTGGTAGGTGACATTAACGTTTATTGTGTATAAATGTAAGATTTGGTATACTCCATCTCCTTGGCTTGCTTATGCTACCAAGGAGATCTAGGCTACAGCCGTTATGATTACTCAAGGCCAAAGCCCAAACGTCAAGATAAGCTTCTTAAAATATGAATGCTCACTAGACAGCTCAAGTTCTGGCTTCTCATTCTTTCAAACCTTCTCTGCCTTTAAAAGGTATTTTGATATTTTTGAAAATAGGGTTACATTCATTTACCGTAATTGAACACAGAAATAGAATATTGATTTGCACAGACTAATTGGATGCTGCCCATCCATTTACATGAATAAATGTTGAACAGGCACATAAAATTACTGCAACTATGCTTGAATATTGAGCACTCAATTTCATTCAGCCAGGCTTCTGAAGTGATGGAAACCAAGGCTCTGGACTGTAAATTTGAATTTCTCCAAAATCTTTTTTACCTTGCTTTATTGCCATTGACAAACCATCTTTGCTTTGTTTATAATGTTCACTGAGTAATACAAAGGCCTGATACATATTATACTTGAGATAGGTATGTAACATGATAAATGGAGTTCATTTTTCTTATGTTGTTAATTTAAAGACTAGTAACATATTGCTATTTCAAATAAGTTGCTGTGTTCTCTGAGTCTTTGACCATATATCTTTTGAACAGAGGTTATTTATTATTTCTATTGCACCACTGGTGTACATAGCTTCTTATAATTACTGATTATATGACAGGAGAAAGATTTCAGTCAATCATGGCCAAGAAGAAAAATGTTATTTTCCCACCTCTGCTGATGGGTTTATTAGCATCAGGCTAAATTCATTCCTAGGTAACATCATTGATTCTAATGGCACTACAACACGAATGAATTACATTCTCACGTCCCATTTATTTACCTGCCCTTTCACAGTTAGCCTTCCCGGCTTATCTATTCTATGTCCTGAAGATGGACAGCCCAATTTTTAGGGTGCCTTATTTAAGGAGTGGAAGAGCTCAGTTCATTTCACTTTGTACTGAATTTCCTCAGTCAGTCCTTTCAGATCTCAGCCTCAGGATCAATAAGCTACAAAGCCCCTCTTCTGCTCTGTACCCACTGCATAAATTTTAGGTATTTCCATTAGATGAAAACATTTTCAAAAGGATGTCCTTATTCCCAGAGTACCCAAACACTTGCTAGCAGGGCATTCTCCTGCCATACAGGAGATCTGGATTCGAGGCCCTGCTACAAATCAGGTTGAGTCTCCCACATGATAAAAGAGTGAATGTTTTGCAGTAGGCTCTTGGGTTTGGTGAGGGGCAAATATACATCAGCCTCACCCAGCTGCCTTCTCTGAAAAGCTCCAAGACAAAGCCTTGGAACAGCTATCAGATTGACTAACAGATGGAAAAGAAACACTGGTTTGAAAATTCTGTGGGGATTATTTGCAAATTATTTCTTTAGGAAGGTTGGCAGCTTCAGCAATTACAAGATGTGCGTTTCCTCACTTACATCTAAGATCCAAGAGGTTTTTGCTGCAGAAGCACATGTTTTGGAATCCCAGCAGTGTTTCAGGGTCCTCCCCAGACCTGAAAGCAATAGCTAGATGCTTTCACAGAAATGCAGAGCCTTCACTGAAGCATAACAGCAACAATTTACTACAAAGGCTCCCTTTCTCAAATTACAAGCAATCTCCAAAAATTATTCAGTAACAAATATATCTAGGAGGTAAAATCTGTTTTTTCTTTGGTCTGGTCAGAAGAGTAAAAGTCTCTTCATTTAATGTAGTCTAATCCCTGTTAATCTGTAGTGATTTCAGGTTAATTGCTACCTATATTTGTAATTTCTTACCTAGTAAATTTGATTTGTTGATGAACTGCTAATGGCAAGATGAGAAATCTGGATCTGGGTCAGTAAGAGCAAAAGTTGACTCTCTTAATAGCAGCTTTAGAATGCAGAGCGTTAAACCCAGTTCAGTTAGGGCTTTCCTTCTAAAGGTGTGCTGTCCATCCAGCTTTTTCAGCATGAGACACAGCATCTTTTCTTGACTAGCAAAGTACATCAGTATCTTTCTTACTTTATTTGATTAATGTAAATGATTTGCCTGCAGCAATCAGAGTGTTTGCCAGGATAGTCATTATACAGTGACAGAGATTAGTGAGGTATTTAATCAAAACCAGCAGTGATTGATACTCCATCAGTTTTGGTCTTTAATCAGTGAAGCTTTCATCCAATCATCAGCCATTAAAGAGACTCATTTATTTGATTACTTTTGGAGTACTGGGCTTAAAAAAGATATATATAAAGGTAAGCCATCCTGTGACATTACCCAGATATATGACTGTTTTCTCAACTTTCTGTAGCAGGGGGAAAAATAAGCCACATCAGTAATTATTTATACAGGATGGTTTGCTCAGATGGTTGGGACAAGTACAGGGAATTTTTCAGTTCAGCTGTAGTGCATTAGGAGAACGTAGCCTCAGGTCAACAATGACCAAAACTCATTCTCATTTTATAGCTCTTTGGAGGCCTACTGAAAATGAGTTGGTAGTCTCAGTCCAGTTCCTAGAAAGCAGCAAAGTTGCTAATAAATTTGTCACTTTTCATTTCTTCTCATAACAGCTAGCCTAGTTTATGGAATGGAGAAACCAATGGAAATAACTCAAATTTATTTCAGAAGGCAGATATAAGTTGATTTGTGACATAGCATGAGTGAGCCAGCTCCTGGACAGAACTTTACTCAACTTTCTCTACACATTAGCTACATGTGTAATCACTGCAAAAGAGAAGATGCATTTTACAGTGTGCACCATGGAACTACAATTTCTTCAGGAGCTTTAAGAATCTCACAGCTTTTGATGAATTATGTTAAAAACAAAGCCTAAACTGGACTGTCAGGTAGTACAGAGTTATTATGGAAAAACTTAACGATCAGTTTAGATGTATAGCAGGTGCAAGACCAGCCGCTGCTAATTGTGCAGTTGAGATAGATGCCCAAACAGGTAGAAAGGTAAATAAAATGAAAATAATGAAGCTGTGAGATTCCAATTCCTCCCTATAGTCACACAGGAATGGAATAGGAAGACAAAGCCCATGCATTAAATAGCTGCAAGTGTAAAAAGGACTAAAAAGACAGAATATAGACTGACCAAACTCAGTCCCAGAATTAAGAAAAGTATGCTTGTTTCATATTCTCACATTGTGCAATATGTGAAATTAGCACAATGGTACGTATACTCATGGCATATCCAAGCAATATTGATATATCTGAGCATATGTACTTTCCACAAGCAGAAACACATAGATGGTTCTGAGCCTTTAGCCAGAATAGTTTATTCCTAAAAATACCCCCTCTTCTGTGTATGACTTTTGTAATTGCCTAATAGTAAATGCATTTACACAGATAGAAAGGGAGTGGATCAGAGTATTCTATAAAGTCTGGACATTCATATAAATTATCAATCAAATTTCACTAAATCAGGAGCATTGGAAGGATTCCTTAAAGCAGCTGCTTCAGCTATATCCCCAGGTTCAGCAATAATTTGGCTGAGTGATCACAGTCTTTTAAATAAGTTCCGTGCTCTTAGTGTTGGCTCTGTGTGAATGTAGAAGAGATTCATGGGTAAGAAAGCTTGGTGCCAGAAAAAGGATGTATGTGTGGCTGATAAATCTGGTGGTCTGAAGATTGATATTGATATTCTACAAATAACAGAATTTATTTACACCATTTACATCTTTATGTTTAGAAAGGAAAGCAGCCCAGAAGGTCAATCACATCCTGGGCTGCATCAAAAGATGTGTTACCAGCAGATCCAGAGAGGTGATTCTGCCACTTTGCTCTGGTGAGACCTGACCTGGAGTACTAAATGTCTTACTTTCTGTGTTGCCAGACTAGCCCAAGCACAGTATCCTGTAAAGAACCATGTCTCCTTCAACAGGCTCATTTAGTTACCTAGTAATGGTCTGCAATATTATTCCTCAATAATTCATTTTCATGCCAAGGCTCAAATGAGATACACCCAGTGACAGAGACTCAAAATTAAACACACTGAATTATTTTGTATATAGGGAAGTAAAAAGCAGGGGGATGCACCTTTTCTTTCATGTACAAAAATCCTTTGCATAATCTCAATTTTGGGATTTATTTCTTGCATTTCTTAACAATACATACCAGTCATATGGAACTTTTCATCAGGAGGCTCAAATTGCTTTAGAACAGAGGTCAGTGTCATTACAGCACTGGTCAAAGATGAGTCTCAGGGGAACATGCCCATTTCAACAGGCTTCTTGTTCAGAATAATTTAATGTTGGAACACTGCATTTGATTTTTTCATGTCAAAGAAACTTTCCTTGCTGTTCCCCCCACACACTCCCATTATAAACTTTCTATATTTTCCACTTTCTCCTTAAGAGGAGTTAGTGCCCTCTTGTTAAGCACCCTGGGTAAATGAACTCCACAAGTGACTTACTTTGAATAAACTGTCCCTAGATTTTACATGTCCATCATTCTTCCCAGCATGTCAAGTTACCCACCTTCCCTGTGGTATTCTGAGTACAGCCTGAGGTATACAAAACCCAACGTTTATGTCAACAATATTGAATTTTCAAATTCGTAGATCATAGAAACTCTTCCTCACATTATTTCCATTGCAAAAGCATCCCGAAGATCACAGCGTAACAGCCCATAACGTCTTAATTTTTACTTAATTACACAGATGATTTAGCAAAAGAATTTTCTACTTTGTTTAAACTATGATATAATTTTTCACCATTATTTCTTACACCATTCTTAAAGGATTGTTTATCATATCATTGCTACATACAGATGCAAAGAACACAAGAATCATAGAGACACGTTCTCCAGTACTCCAACATATGACACTCAACACTTGAAGAAAACCAAAATTTGAACAAGCTGCTTGACCCAGTAAAGGAACACTTAGTTGACATCAGGAGATGTTGTAATGTGGATGTTTAAAAATAGGGTTAGCAATTTTTCCTCTCAGCCATCCAAATACACTGGCATTTATTGTTATTGGCACATAAATTAGGGTTACTTTCTTTATGACGCTCATTTACATTTATGTAGTTTCAGCAGAATGATTTTGAAAAAGATTCATAACATTCAAACAACCAGTTTCTAATGCATAGACTGGATGAATCATCTGCACTGGGGCCTGCGCTCAGTTGAGCTGCTACAGCTTTATAAATAGTAGCAAGAACCACAAGAAAACAAATCCACTTCAGCAAACAACATAACTGTATGCTCAAATTCCTTTTTACTGAGAAACCACACAACTAGTACTGAATCCTTAAAGTTTGCATTAAAACTGTAAAACTTTCATTGGTGTCCAAAATTAGGTTAGTTTTGGCTGGGTTTGAAAATCCCATTCTTACACATGCACTTGATAACAGTTTCATTAGAGACTTAAGTGTGTGCTGAAGCGTCGTTCTGAGTAACAAGACTCCATGCCGGGATTGCATACAACAACAGCACACTGAATTCTGGGGGTCCCTGACAGTTTTATATTTTTGTTAACTGACGAGAATGATAGCACCTGGGAGGGACAGGGTTAATTCTCCCCTGGCTCTAGCAGGGGCACAGGTATCCCACTCCATGTGAGCCATGCCCAGGGGGTAGCAGGGAGCTGGCCGGGAAGGGGAGGGGGTCAGGCAGTGGGTGGTGGTGCAGGGTCAGTAACAGTCTGGGTCAGGGTCTGTGAGCGGTCAGTATGGCCATGGTGTTTGATTCAGTATTGATTCATGCTTTCTGAGGTTTATTCTTCATTATATTTTCTTGAATCATTACCTAACAGCTAAACCAAATGTACAGGTTTTATACAATACGAAATTCTGCAAAAGAAGCCAACTTAGATCGTGATCTCCTCCCCATCTCCTCTTCACTCAGACCCTATATTTCAGTCTTTATACCTTATTTTAAAAAGATTAGTCCTGGCCTATTTTACTAGATATTAAATGCGTAGATCTCAAAGGCTGAGTAAATTTTCTGGAATTTCTGAGAAGAGGATAGATCAAACAGCACATCCCTCAGGATGTGCTCACAAATGTTCTTTTAAGGGGAAGAGATAAAATATAATATCTGCTAGGCTTCTTGTGACTGGTTTTCTAACTTTCATTGTTCTGGTAGAAAAGAAATGAAAAAAAATCCAAATTAACACACACGACACATGAGTTGTGAGTTCGTGTTCAACATGAGTTCATGAGCCATCACGGACAAAGCAGTACTGAATTCTGCTCTCCCAAAAGGGGCTATTGTGCTTAATGCCCTGGTGGGTTCCTAATAAAAGAAAGGGGAAAGACTTTTTAATGGTTCCATATGAATGTAGAGTATGTTAGCAATCCAGTAAATTCTTGGTTTTCCATTCACAAACCGGTATTTTTTTTTATGTTGTTCAATCTTGAAAAATAACACTGTAAATCTTCCAGAAATATCTCCTGAATCTCAGCAGAGATTTTCAGTGCTAACAAATCATTTTTCACATGGCCTAAATTAAAAAAAAAAAAAGAAAAAAAAAAGAAAAAAGACACGAACTACAATCTCTGGCCATCACAAAATATTTCTATATGCTACTACCACTATATAGTATTAACTTCACTGGGGAAATAATGTACATTGCTGCACAGATGGAACTTTAGTTTTATTGATTGTTCCTCTAAGGTGCACTTCAAATGCAAAGGAGATTTATTTCAGTCTAAAACTTACTGTGGAAAACATCTCAAGATAACACATTGGGAACTTTAAAATATGTGCATGAAAGAATGCTCCTTTAAGGGCTCAAAGTTATTGTCATGTGTGTATTTTTTTAATTTAGTCTTTATAAATAGATACATATGGGAATTCAAAATGTGGCCATTATACAAAGAGGTCTCAGCTGGATTTCAAAGGAAGGGAGCTGAGGGCAGAAGTACACTAACGCAAACAGAGCCCAAGATGAAAGCTGTTCATTGCGGAGACCAAGAGCAGGCATCTACCAGGCCTTAGAGAGATGGACTACCACACACATTTCTTTAAAAAAATACTCCAAACTTATGCTTTTTTAATACAAACACTTTAGAGGGGAAGACAACACATCTCCAAATAAGTATACCAGATATTTATGCGCATATTTTCAAATACGTATGAAAGAGTAACATAGCTAGCTTCAAAACTGGCAGCCACATGTTTGACTGAGAGCGCAGTGAGGTACACAGAACCTTAGAACTAAAGAAAAATCTCTAAAAGTGGTTGCTATAAGTTAGAAAGGATCTTCCCTGTGCGGGAACTTAAGATGCCACACCTGTGTCTCTGAAGGATCCACACATAAGATTGAAATATGCTTGATCTCAGACATCTTGAAGGCAGAGCGTGCTGAACAATTCTATGTACAGATACAATTTAGGAAAGATTACCCGTGAACTACTGTAATTTTTGTATGTTCCTACCATGTGGCAGTACAAAGCTGTAATGAAACCAAAGCTACTTTAGCCTCCTTAAGCTGCTACTTGTGTGCTGCACTGTAAACTCTTCTCCATTTGACGTATCAAGGCATGCAGAGAGGCAAGGAAAGCACAAAGCTTAAAATAAGGTTCGGCCCCAACTCTACACAATTGTTTGTTAATTTAAAACCGGAACACACAAGTTTGTATACCAAAACCATCTACCTATTAATGCTGATCTCAATCCGAACTGCTATGCATCTCCCAAATGGAAAAGCATATTCTTCTGCTAACAATCTGTGTAAAGCTTTGGCAAATTCTGAATGATTTCTTACGGTAAGTCACTTGCGCTGTTTTTATAGAAGAGTTAAGACATGATATTTCTTTTACTAAAGCCACTGAATGGTAATAAAATAATTTAAGTTGGAAAAGGCTTCATTTAGTTCAATCTTTCTCCTAGCTGAGCCAGCTATCAGGTCAGAACAGATTGCTTGGGGCTTTATCCCATCTTTGGTGCTTGACTTCAATAAATCAGGCTCAAAAATTAAAGCTAAATGAGGAGATGGAAAGGATTTTCAAAAGGAACATTAAGTTTGTAGCAATGTCCAAGCTGAGGACCCTGGACTTAACTAGATTATGACTGTCAATGGCTTTATGAGTGCAACACCTACAGATGAGATCAGACCATGTTTGTTGAACAGGCTGAGGACTAAAGATAAGAAACAGAGGAAAATACTTATTTGTCAAGTGAGTTCTTGGGTTTAGCTATAAGGTCTGGGAAGCAACTAGATAAAACCTCTGTTCATTTAACAATCTGAGAAGGACACTTTAAACTGTCACTATTACTCAATTGAACAGAGACTTCTTAGTTGAGATTTTGAGAAGTGATTATAAGAGCAAGAGAATCTGAAATATGTGACTGAATCAATTAAAAGCAGAAGCCAGATGTATGTATTGTCACACTGATAGAATTGTGATTGGCCAGTGACAATCACTTTCTATGCCAAAAATTAGGAGGGAGGTAGGCAAAATAAGTGATGAACTATGATCACAAGAGGCAGGCTATGGCATACCCAGTGATGGAAGCCAGATTTTTCTCTGGAATTCTCACTTTTGTATCACAGCTGATGTCTAGAAATAAATGTGCTTAGGAGGTGCAACCAAAGACCACTCTTGGAGACAAATATCTCTGGGGTTAAAAGAATGAACATTTAGTTCTTAAAGAAATTAGAGAAAAGTTTAGAGCAAACAATGGCTAAATAGAGAGGTAGTAGTAATGAGCTATAAACAGAATAAAAGCACTATGGAATTTCCAGATATTTCTGACATTAAAGGTCCTTAAAGACCAATACAACTGGTATGAATAGTTTAAAATCTAAGGGATGCTAAGAGTCCAAATGAAGCATAATGTTTATTGCATACACACTGCAGACGAAGAATCATCTCCATGCTGAGATGATTAACTAAAAATTTCATAAAGTTGAACAACAAACTGCTACAGACAAGAATATTTTGACTATCTGGACACAACCCAAAATTTCAAGGGTCAAATTTTCATATTTAGCAGCAATCTATGACGAGAACAGATTGAACGTTAACATGAATCTCCTTTATATTACCAGCCCCCTGTAAAAGGGAGTTAGTGTAAATGTTAAATCAAAGGAGGCACTGATTAAGCAAAATCCCTTCAGTGATGTCTCAGTGCCATGGATCTGAGGACACTGATTGTTAATTTTCAAAATGGAGTCTCCAGTTACAGAAAAGTCAGGACTGTAAGAAAAGCACTGCAAGTGTTACAAGGCACTTTCCCCACAGAAGTCAATTTTTCAATTATATGGGAAATAATTAAATTAAACAAAGCAGAAAAAGTAGGGAAAAAAATTTGACCGAGAGCCCTGAGCTTATATAATAAGCACTAGGCTTGTGTATTCCATAACCAACAATAAATAGCCTATCATTAAAAAGGGGTCAACATTTATGAAGGATCATTTGCAAACACTAACCAAGCTCATGAAAGAGGCTTTCGGGAGGGATAAAATATTCAACAGCGAGAAGTCTGAAAGGACAACAAAATGAAGATGAAGACATACTCATGATAGGAAAGGCTACAGTAGAAATTATAGGATAATAACGTGCTGTTTAGAAAACTACTAAGATATTTTCCTGACATATAAAGAATGAGATGTCAGTGAAAGAGAAAACTGACTCTTAAGAGACAGTCTGGGCAATTTATACAGGATGATTCTGCTAAAATAATGATTTAATCATTTTATCTATGCTTGCAAAAATGATTTGTTGAAAACTGCCAAATAGATGGCTCTCCCAAAGAAACAAAACTGAATTATAAAGGAGGTTATCAAGAAAGACAGATCCCCATACTCACATTTGGCTGTAATGCGTACAGCAAAAACCTTCATGCGCCAAGCAGAGGTGTACTTTGTCGTTTGCTGCTGGGAGCTGATTATAACCCACTCCATGTGAAGCAGCACAATATCTGGCCAACAATACTTATACCAGCCTCCAGGCGCAGGTAAGAGGTCATTATGGCATCACAGTGTGAGAGTGCAGCACCTTCCATTTGTATCTCTTCCCTCTTTCTTCTTCTTTGACAGAAGAAGTTAATGCAATTGATTCTGTATCATCCTTTCTCATCTCATTTGCTATTTCTGCATGTCAGTGGAATTCCCAACTGGCCAGGAGAAAAGAGTTCAGGCAGCTTCAGCAGATTCTACTTGCCAGTTAGTGAAATTATGAGAATGCTATGTTCAAGTCCTACTTCTAAAAGAAGTTGCAGGGCTGGGAGATATTGATTTTCAAGTAATCACATATAAATCTTCCTTCTTTGAGGGAGAGAAAGCGCCACTGTGGAGAAATAAAAATACATCCCTGCTGATAGTACACTGGTTTCATACCTGTTTCTAGAGCCATCCAACCAAGACAATGCAAATTTCCAGGGCTGAATGGCATTCCAGGTATAATGAAACAATCACATCCAAATCACAAAACATCTTCCCATTTTGGTGCCTGTCATACAGCCAAGTAATTTATATAGGTAGAAATGCTGACATAATTTTCCACTCATTTTCACCTAACCCTATTCACTGCAGTACTTATTTACCTTAAAGGAGTTCGGAGGCTAAGTTCCTCTACATTTGTAAGGCACTTTTGAAGAATGAACTCAATATCCAGCATGAACGCTGAGTTCTGTTGCTCTTGCTATATTTGAATCTTATGAAACAAACAAACAAAAAAATACTGCAAAGGACTTTTTTAAATCTTCTAAATATGAATAGTGTTAAACCACAAATTGCCTTCTGTTAATTACCTAAAATATGTATATTCGTGGACAATATATTCAAGGACAGTGCATCAATTCTGCTACAATTCTTACACCTGATCTACACTTTTATTTATGCCACTGGTGCACAAGCCATGCCCCCTAAATATTTAATTAAAAGCACAGCCATTCTATCATATTGATCTCTCTCCTCACAGTTTAAATGATTCCAATCTTAGATAAGATGTAACCCTGGAATAATACATGTTCATAGCTTTAGATCAGGTGCAGCTCAATGCATCTTAATCTGTTGCAGAACCGAAGATCTGAACCAGTCTGTAAATCTGCCATGCCTTTGGGCTATAAGGAAGAACGGAAAAGGACAGGAGAGCAATATAAACAAATCTCAATTATTTAGCACTTACTGCAATGCTTTTTAGCTATAAATAGGAATAATACATGACAACTTTGGCAAGAAGTGGATTACCAGCCATCTCAGTAATACCCAAGAGGCAACACAATCCCTGACCATCATTTATTAAAAATGAGGGTGGCTAAAGGGAAATTTCATCCACAGCCAGGTTAGCACAGCTTTTGCTCCTTCAGCAAAAGGAAGTTCCCTATTGATTTTCCAAGTGCCCTGACCTGAGGTCTCGCTCACAGCAGTAAGATCAGGACAGAAGTGGACCAGATGCTATTCCCACACCAAGCTCATTAACCACAAGGAGCATATTAAAACCATTGACTTCAGCAGAATTACATCAGTGTAAATTAGAAGTGCAGCAGCTCCAACAAGTCAGGCCACCAGATGGCAGATCATAAATAGTTTAAAGCCTAACTTGGGGTCTGGTTATTATTTAACATTCTGAAGTTTTGTGAATATTATAAGGTAAGTCTTTGTTTAATAAACCAACACTGGCTTTATAGAAGAATGGACTGTTTTGGACAGAAAATCTTGAATTTCTGAAATAAATCTAAATGAAAAATGCCTCCTGGCTGCATTATTTCCTATGCAAAATCTATGAAATACAACTACCTGTAATTGCTGTTTCTTAGCTGACATTTGGCTGTGCTGCAACCATAATCAATTTGAGAAGAGACTGAGAAAGAAGACCTAATCAAAAAGCTTTGTTAAGCCTTCATAGTGAAAAATTAGGCTGAGAAATATACAGCAAAACTATATGTTAATATTTGGTCATAGTGGATACAAGGGAGGTACATCCTCCCTACTATCTGTCATTAACAGATCCACAGCTAGTTATATTTAATGCACTAAGGCTCTTACATTTCTTTACCACCTTACTGTTTTACTAGGCAAGATCTTCAGCATGCATAAACTGGGATGGTCTCCTTTAATTTCATGGGACTATAGCAACAGATGCAGGCCAGGGTTCCAGTTATTATTTGTCAACTAGATTAGTAGCTTTCTTTTCTATTGTGCAGTGGGAGAAAAACCTCAAGAAAAAAATTATTCCCTGTGGCCGCTAAGTGACCTGGAGTACCAGGCATAGTCTGTCATCGTTACAACTGGGTGATCAAATGGACTTTGGAGCTTCTAATCAAATCTCCCAACAGCGAGAAAGTTTCCACAACCTTTGAAGGTCCTGAAGTTTAATTTGTGTCAGCAGGAAATCTTCCCTACTCTACATGTAAACTACGTTTTACTATTCTCATTTCTCAAGTTCTAATAATCATATTAGGTTTTTGGATTGTTAACAGCTCAAAGAGGGCTTTAGCATGGCAGAAAAAAGAAAAGTGTGCAGTAGCACTCATATCTTACATTTATCTCAATTCATAGGAGCAAGTTGTGCCAGAATTTGGGATCTTTTCAGTAGTTTTTGAAAGAAAACAGAGCTGCTGTTCCATAAACTCTGAACTACAACCATCTGTTTTGTTGTCACAACTCTCCAGGAACCAAGGTGGCAGCAGCAAGACTTACCCAGCATCACACCCATGGGCAGTACAGCTACAGGGGCTTGTTCTCAGAGCATCCTTTCTTTTGTTGTCTGAAGCATAGGTGTAAGTACTAAAACAGCGTAAAGGCTCCTACCTGTGACTTTCACCAACACACTCTTTTACTGTGAATTCAATTGGAGGCTGGAATTAGTATTTCTAAGATCTAGACTTAAGCTCTCTCACTGGCATGTTTCTTTCCTCTATGCTTCAGTTTCTCCACCTGTAACATAAGGATAATGCTTATCTGCCTCACCCAGAGCTTGTGAAGTGACAGCAGTTAGCCAAAATTCCAAATTGAAAGATACTAATGCAATTCAAAGACCGCAATGTGACATACAGTATATTTATGAGTTGCTTTGTATTGGTGGCTGCAGGCCTACACCTGTTCATCCCAAAAATCAGGAACACATTTTTGAGCCCTACAAAACATAGATGGTCATGCTTGTGAAAATAAGGCAGGAAGGTTAGAAACAAAACCCTTACTATTTCACAAGCTCTTCTGAGTTCTAGTGCAAAGTCTTCACTGTTTATTAAAGGAAGAGAGGACTAGATTTATACAGAACATACATGAAAGAAGCTGCTAAAATTAGTGTTGAGTAGTCAGATCCCTCTCTTAGTCATAATTGTGTATTGAAGTTGACACAGCTTTACTATGAAGTGGTTAAATAGAGATTTTTTTCTTGATAGTTAACTGTGGTTATTTTTATTTTCTACAGTTTCTGTGTTTTGCTTGAATTTCCAATTTATCAGAATGTCCAAAGAGGGAATGGATCATCTGAATCTACTCTGAGAGCTGTGGGTGTAACCATAATATACTGTGCTCACACATAGAGCAATCTTATTTATTTATGTATCGAAGTAAGAGGATTTTCATCACCCTTCCCAGAGCTGATATTCCAGGCTGCCCCTTGGAAGTCAGATTTCATTAAAAAGAACAGTGCGTAAGAACATTTGCAATGATCTTGCTCAAAAGCTCAAAATAAAATGATCATTGAAAAACCTTTCACCAATGCAGAATTTATTTTTTCTAGAAAGCTTTTAAAACTTCTCTTATACAACTGAATCATAACCAGTATTAGATAATGAATACACTGTAGACTCATATTTTTTTTGTGAGTGGCTGAGTTCATATAGATATAAAATATGTTATATGTATCATTTACAGATTTGCCCTTGTGATGACATATTTCAAATGTTGTCATTAGAATCCAGGAAAAGCACATAATAAATTAATGGAACTTAATGAAAAAGTTTATTTTTTGCTATATCTTCCTTTGCACTTTAGTATAACTATTTGCTAGGCTTGGTTGAATGTTAGAACATGTTTTTTAAGCATTGACATCTACACTCTATGCAGCTCTGGAGACAAGACTTTCAAGACTTGCTCTCCCACTCCATTTGAACACCAGGACTGAAATAGCAGCAGCGGATTTATGAAATCCTGACATGCCAGGCAATGAAGTAACTCTTTTCCTTGCTCCTTGGGGAAATCCAGAGGGATTAAAAGGAAAATAATTGACTGTGTTCTTATTAGGCTGGCAAGCATGAATCTCTGGATTGGGATCAGACATTGCCTGTCATGGCTTTAGCAAAGTTGTATAATACTCCAAAACTATACAGCTGTCTCCAGGAAGGAGAATGCAATATGAAACTCTTTTTTAAAACAAAAAGCCCACAATTTAAAATTAGGGTCTGATGTAAGTCCAACAGGCTTCTTTTGGGTGTTATATGAGGGATAAAATTGGCCCTTTTGCATTACCAGTAAGTGGATTGCTCATTTTAAAACAACTATCGTAATTTGGAGTGAAGAACACATGGTCCATAGTTGGGTAATTCTAAAATAGTTAATACCGTGGCATTCAAGTTAAAATTAAAGTCTTGATTTGGCTAATGATTTCAGTTATTTAATTAATTATCACCCATTTCAGAATGGAAAATAGTTTTCAAAAATGCAATTTAGCTTCCTACAAATCTAAACTGTACTTACTATTGCACAGGATTTCAGTCATACCCCGTTTTATTCTCACGCCTAGTTAGATATAAAGGAACAAACAGCTTCTCTGCCCTCAATAGTGCTTTGAAATCCACAAAAACATAGAAGCAGCTTGTTAGCACAGCGATATAACATACTCATTATATGCCAGCTGAAGTATTGCAAAGTTTGCATCTGTTGCCACGAAGACTGATTTTTGATAGGATTCATTACAATTTTACACCATTCTAGTCTGCACTGTCCCTGCTTTCAAGCTAAGTAAAGAGCTATTTCCACAACTATGGAACAATGAATTTGTGTCCTTGCAGAACACACAACATGGTTGCCTCGGTGCCAAAACAACTTTCTGATGGAAGGCCCTTCTAAATGATAAATAGCACCTTCAAGAAGCACAGTTTAGAAGACTACAGTTCCAAGGCTGTTCTCTCTTGTATTCCTAACCTGTATGTGTCGAGAAGCTGGTGAGACTTTTGATTTTAATAACTATATTTTACTACTAGATGTACATGTCCGTTATGCAAGTATTTTCAATACCAGCGTAATAATACAAATTCAACTGCAATCAACTAACCAGGTACATTTGTATTCCCATATTTAGTCGCACCCAGAGTCATGGGGAATGTACATACAACTTAAAATCATACTTTTCTACATGTATTTGCTGAGTTTTAAAAAATGTAGCCAACACTGTGCAACCTAACGCAACCTAAAAACTTGGCCAACTGTCCATATAGCCACACTTAAAAACCGCACAAGCACTTCTGAACACCAGTTACTGCAATCAAACAGTGGTGAAACTGCACATCCAACTGGAGCCCGCCGAGTGATGAGCTGTCTGATTAGCTACGCTCTTTCAAGTTTCAGATTTCCTGAATACACATGTACCCCAAGATGAATTATCAAAACCTAATTAAAAATTTATAAATCCCCCACTATTTAAGACTCTCTGTAGAGCAGCAAATGGTGATAAAATAGAGGTTCATCAACACTTCCGTTAGGAATTACATTGTTCAAATGTCTAAAAGTAATTAAACCCATAAAAAGTGCTTTAGTTATTTATTTGCATTTTTACTAGTCTCTAATACAAGAACACTATTCAACACCCTGAGTGCCCTTTGCAGTCTTTTGAAGAAAGCAATAAAAGATAATAATACCTAGATCTTCTACAGTGTTTTCACCAGTAGCCCTTAAAGTGGTTTACAAAGGAGCTAAGTCTCTTTATAGTCTTTAGCTGCAGCAAGCGAACCTCCCCTCTCTGCATGTGCATCCATATTTTGTGCGTAACAGTGGTGCATCAGCCATATATGCTATTGTTATCTTAGAGATATCTCCATTTAAAAATATGCCTACTGCAGTTTATTACACTCCCTATGATTTTTTTTCCTGAAGCCTGGGAGAAATGGTAAAAATGCTGGATTGTTTCAGGGCTGTCAAGTGTAACTGACAACGCATTCCCATTCCTGCGGGTTATGGAGTCAGTTAACGTTCAGATGTCCGCTTCCAGACTGGCAGTCCTCGGTGCCAGGTAAGGAAACAAAATGAACCTCTCTTGCCTACAGTACAGAAATAATAATTAAACCTCTTTAGTAGATGGACTGTTGCAAAATTTCATCACCTTTATAGTCCATTAATTTCTCTACTTTGAGATCCTGCGGGTGAGATTTATGCAATGAACAAGAACTGCAATCACAACACAGTAATATTTTTTGAAACGTGACCAAATTAGCTTCATGCAAGAGAAAACAAATGCTTCAAAAAGGACAAGATGTTCTGTAGTTGTCAAGTAGTATTTCAATTTTAAAGAGAAATAGCAAAGGCACTTTGGGGCCCAGTCTATTTTTACTTATCTGTATGTTTGCCTTGTCTCATCCAAATGTATACACAGTTTGAAATACATCTCCATCTGTTGAGAGCTATGGGATGTTGAAAACAGTGCTTTCATGATGATTGAATGATCTAATTCAGATCTAAGCTACAGACTACTGTAATTACTCAGGAAACCAACTTCAAGTTTCTTCACCCAGGCCAGGCCTCCTCCCGTTCAGAGGATATGTTAATCACGAAATTTTCCTCATCTCAGACTGGGCTGAGGGTCTCAGCATCAACTATGTTCTATCAGTTAGTCTGATATGCACCTGTACTTTCCTCAACAACAGTTTTGATAATAAAAGAGCCCTTCAGTCAAGCAGAAAATTGTTAATTAGTAGAAAGCAAGTATCTCTTACAAACAGTGAAAAATGCTTGACACACCTCCCTCTTCTCTTGTGCTTACCAATACCAACAGATGGAGATAACCAATTCCTATAGAAACTATCAGAGATCATCTGCCATGCAGTGTACCCTGCAAGGGATGCCCATGACACCCCCTGATGTTTGACAACTGTTTTAATTCCTAAGACTAATTAGTTTACATCCTTAGCATCTCTTGCTTCCTGGCCAAAGGCCTCAAAACTCACACATACACGACTGCCTTATCGGGGAAGCCACTTTTACCTCCCAGATGTTTTCCTTCATGAATCCACAAACGTATGTCCTGGTCAGTCAGACATTTGATTGGGATATTGCCCATCAGTCCTCAGGTGAATCAAATAATGCAGCTGCCCCTTAACTCTCAGTATGGCAAGGAAATTGTCCTGTGAAGCATACGCTGCGCAAGTCCGTCCCAGAGTCTCTTTCAATAACTAGGTGACACGTCAATATTTCTAGATCTTTATGCAGCCTCATCTGTGGCATTCATAACATTATTACATTTCTGCTCCCCTTCTGTCACAGTTTTATGTGACATATTATGTTTTAAAGTGTGTACATGCCCTAACTGTGCTTGAGGATTCTAAATAGGATCTTTGCAAAGCTACAGAACATATGTTTGCTTCTACTAATTGATATAAACTGTTTTCCTTTTTCGAGAGCTCCATTCAAAATAATTCCAAATAATTGGATTTAAACCAGAAAACAAACTGTTTCAAGGTGGAATGGATGACAACAGTGTGCCGATTGATCAGCCCATTACAAATGAGGGATCCAGATGAACTCGTGTCATGAACTAGTGATGGCAGCTGTTGCGCCATCAAGATCTGACTATAAAAGTGTGATGCTTAGTTTCCCTGGAGGCACAAATGGTAAGAATATATGCCTATCTATTCTGAATGCTTGTTATCAGATTTTAGCTCTTTTGTATAGGTGACAAAAATGATGATTAGCCCATGTTAAGATGGTTTAAAGAACTGTGTATATCAACTAACACTAAGATTACGTTACAAAGAAATGTTAACACTTACAAAGGTATGAATGAAAATTGACTTCCACAAACAAATCCGCTAATACAAATAAACTACGCTCTACAGAAAGTTAAATAAAACTGCGTGGTTGGAAAGCCTGATTCCTGGTAAAAAAGGCCACCAAAGCAGCAATACTGAAGAAATAAATATCTGGAATAAGTGAACAAAATCTTTGAAATAATTAAAAACTCCATTTGACTATGTGTTCTTTTATGCAATGAAAGAACTCATAAACCACGTAAGTACTTCTCAAAGGAGTTCCCCCATCCCACGTCTGCAGTTTTTTCATCTTCTAAAGCAGGAGCTACGCTGGGAAGGGCAGCGGAATCAGACATGGAGGGCTGTACCACACACCCGTGTACCCCAGGTTTGGGGTTTTGGTTTAGATTTCTAAATACTTACTGAAATCTGCTTCAGCTAATGATTATTTAAACTGGCTGTCACCATTCATACCAAAAAAGTAATGCAAATCAACTTTTTCACCTACAAATCCCATCCTCCCAAAAGCTAAGGATTGCTGGCATAAGCAGGGTTGCCTTATGCAACGGAAGAGAAATATTTATCAAAGTGGCAAAAGGAAAAGTCTGATACATGATCAAAGGACTTCAGAATACGCACAGCACAGGAGCTAAGACTCTCACACCTATTGAAATATAAGAGAAAATCCTTTTCCTGGATTCCAGCCCCAATCATCACATGGAAATGAACACAGAAAACACACTTTTCTATGGATTATTTTGCTTTGGAATAGGAAGAGGGGTTTGAGGAAAATGGCACAATGAGACAAAAATCAGTTTACGTATTTTTCAGCAAATGCATTTGGGCATATTCCCACTGGACACAATGTAAAGCAGATATTGTATCCCAGGCAACAGAACAACACACAGATAGAGAATGTGTCTTGATTTATCAACTCAAATATTCACATGCAAGAAAAAATTACAGAAGAAGAATAATTTCCAATAGCCTGGAAGCTGTTAATTTCAACTGCAAAGAACAAAAATAACATCTTCATCTGAAGTATAAAAAATGGGCAACATATATTGATTTTTTTCTCTGGAACCTTTGGAAGCCAAGGCTTTACAGAATTAATTAGCAATCGCGTTAATTAAAGAGTCAGGTCACTGCCACAGTACCGTCAGGCTTGGCATGGTGGAAGACTTTTCAACGGGTTTTAAATTTATGGCCTTGGTCCATGCTTCTCAAGCAGCTTTGATCTCAGAATTGTCCTCATGTTTAATTTTGTTTCCTTTCTTGCTCTGGAATAGCAAATTTCAACTTGCCTTTCCAGTGAAATGTTACGGTGCTGCAGTGCAGTGAGATCTTAACATCTTCTATTTCAATTCATTCTTTTGAACCCCTTTTTGGGGTCTCACCTGTAAACATTTAACCCACACTGAGACTCTCAGAAGGGTGCATGAAGGAACTAAGGAGAAAGTGAAATAGCATTTCTATGAGTCACTTATACTTTGGAAATAGTTACGATATTTTTACAACCTTCCTTGTGTTTCTTTATGACAAACTGAGTTGGGCAAAGGCCCGTGCTGGGGCAGAGGAAATGGCAAATACTAGCTCTCCCTCTTCCCCCTCAAGAAGGAATAAAATTTTTTCTCAGAATCCCTTTTGACACCAGATCAGAAACAAAGGTGGAAATGTAAGCACTAAACTTGTCATTGGATCAACCTGCCTTTAGTATGACTTTATAACAGCACAAGCGTACACCCGATGAAAAACTGCTAGAACACATGGTAAACACGGGAATGAGGGGCCGTGCTTTCTGCAGATCTAGCAGATTTGAGATCTTACTGCATTTTAGCCTGGTTCAATCCAATCTGCACTAATTTCAGTGAGGTTTGACACTGAGAAAGATGCCTCGAGAATAAATAAGTTCCTACAACCTTCACAAAATTAAATTAGTAAATAAGAGAAACTGAAACTAAGTCTGTGTGTGCTCAGGGGTGAGATCATCTCTGCTCATTTCTCTACCTTCAGGCCCCTTAGTTTAGTTTATGGTTACCCAGTCACCACGTGTAAACCAGCACACACCACCCAGCATCAGCCACGGCACACGCTGCTTCCAAACACCAAAGGAGTGGGAAGGAACACTGGGTAGATGCTGAGGAGCAGGGAAATGTGGGATGGAGCTGGAAGCGTTGTGAAGAGACAGGAATTGTTACAGAAGAGTGAGTTGGAAGACAACGTCATTACAAACTAGGCTTCATTAATTCCAATGCTGATGAAAAATTCGTTTTGCCTTTTTTTTTTTTTTAACCAACACAACATAGACATTACTGCAAAAAACCATGAATATGGAACAGTACAATAATAGAGTATTCACAATGTATCACTTCCAATGCAAAAATTTCACGTCATTAATCTTATTCATAGCAGCCGGCTCTCCTGTCTGAAGACAGCATCCAAAGTGCAAAAGGATTAGGCTTTTGTTCTATAACTCCACCTCATCATAAATTAAAAAGGTTAAAAAGAATTTAATTAATCTTGGAGAAGCAGCCTAATTTGACTATATTTTTCTACTGATAAACACATACGTAACCACATGCACAGATTCTGTATATATACTCATAGCAGTAACAACACAGGGAACTGCCATCAGTACTCTGGGAAACCAGCTGTGGGTTGTTTGCTCCTTTGGACCTAAATTTTCAGGAAATCAAGTCAAGCAACAAATTGCCAGATAACTTTGCTAAAAGATAAACATATAAATACTTTGACTGTAAGCTTCTCCCCAGATTCATAGCCCATCATTGCTGTCAAAGCAGACTAGGTAGTGTCCTCGCAGATTGTGAACCTGGAGACGTAAACTAAGTCTTAATGTTGTACTTTTTCTGCTGTGCTTTGCACTGTCATGGAAATACATTATAATGAAACATTTCTGTAACATAGAAGATAAAAATAACTGGAAGGAAAGCAGAAGTTCAAAAGCTGATATTCCTCCATTGGTGTTTGTGCACGGGTCAGAGCACACCAAAGCAACTTGCTCTGATGCAACATTTCATTGCAGGCTGTGGAAATTTTATGTAAAATTCTGGTAGCATTCCTGTACACTTGACTGGCCACCTTAAACTACATTGGACTTAGTAGTTAATCATTCTCTGTAACATTTCTACATACTGACTTAAAAAAAATAATAATGTGTCACAGTGGAAAGACTGGAGGACTCTTACAGTCCTTGCAGAGAAAGATATTAATTAAGGGAGAATGACAGGTGATGGACATCTTGTCTTTAATTTTAGTCTTACAGATACCTGTGATATTTTTCCAATAGCGCCTTACTAGAAATTCATGTATCAATTCCAATTTGCATGTTCTGCTCCTCAGCACTCTTACACACCTGCTCTGGATTTGACTTCAGAACAAAACCTTCAGAACTTTTATTTCTCTGTATTTTATTTCTGAGTTTAAATTCCAATTATACATTAGGCCTTTTACTGGACATTTCTCCATATATCCATACCTGTGTGGGTGCTTTGCATTACCAGTGTGAGAAGACTTTTTGCCGCAAGGAAAATGCAACACTGCTCTCTAAGCATAGAACAAAGTGCAATGAAATGCTGAAATTTTGCTTTATAAGCCTCAGTCATATATAGAATACCAGCCAGATATTCTCCAAAACCAGCTGAAAGCTCTGAGTCAAACACACCAGAGTGCTTCTAAAGAATCTTTGGATATACAAAGGTCTTACGCAAGACACATGGACAGCATCTGTGCTACTTCACTAAGAATTTCTCTTTGCCAATAGTATTTCCGTGACAAACATATGTGATACTTTTATAACGACTCATTAAGCTATAAGTTTTAAATGTGATTCACAGAAAGAATACATCGGGCTACACAGACATCAAATCAATGTAAATAGTCAACAACTACAGAATTTGTTAAGTCTATTATCTTTCCCCAGACAAATGTTTGTCGAGGGGAGAAGAGGAGGAACCTACCAAGGCACAAACATCCTAATACATTCTTTTAGCATTTCAAAGGTAAAGTAGAGAAGAAAGCAAGCAGGGATGCTCAGGGTAATCAATAAAAGCAGCGGCCATTTTATAAGGAAAATTACATTGGAAAAATCTGCTTTCTATCACACAGAAGAGAAGAAACAATAAAATCTCACCTTTACCATCAAGTAAGGAAAACAGGAATAATGCTTTTGCTTTTTGAAGAAAAAGGTGTTCTGTGTTTTATTGCTATAGTCCTCCCTTCCACCACCACAACCCTGTGGTGCAAATAACTCTCAGGATTTGCATGGTTAAAGCCCGGTTTGATTTTGTTACTACTACTATAATATGTCTTGCTGTAATAATGACATGGCAAAACTTCCAGGAAAGTGAACTCTCAAATTAACAGTGAACTGAAGAAACACATAAGAAGTGAAAGAGTTACTGGAAAAACTGACTTGGACCTTATGCATTTCTTTAGCTTAAAAATATGTATCAGTTGGAGGAATTACACCATCAGCCTGGCATGCTGCCAGAATAAATAATTCAAAATACTGCTCTATGCTCATGTTGCTACCGGTATAATTTCTGCATAATAAGTTACTTTTTAATTTAATTGACAGTGAAAAAAAAAAAAAAAAGTACCATCTGATAGCTAAGAGTCCTGCTTACCTGCGGTGATTTCATCGCAATTCCTGTAAATGAGAAGATGAAGTCACACTTTTAAAAAAATGGACATATGATTGACAAGATCAGCATTTAATGGTACAATTTTGTAGACAGCAATCCTGACCAACAGCAGAAGAAAATTTCATCAATATTTTTTGTTGAGAGATGTGAAAATCTACTCTGCAAATGCTTTTGTGTTTGGGAACTACTGATTCTAATATTTACTTATAGGACAAGAAACAGGATTCTAAGCCTAAAGTAAAATTATTACTGTGTATTGTCTGTGTGTGCCTTGGTCATGTAATTTTTAAAGATAAACATTTCCATTATTTAAATTCTTTTTTATGATGCCAAAACAGCAATTGTACTTTGTTTGCATTAAATTACTGTAAATTCATGGCTACATTCACCACTGCTGTGCTGAAACATGGCATTTGTAAAGTGTGCAATGAAAAGCAGCCTAAGTGCAGTGTGATTTGCAAATTCCTTTGCTGTTGATTAAAATCTCAGAAAAGCACATTGAAGTCCATAGTTTTTAGCATTTAATGTGTTGCTGCCAAAATATTAATCCTGATTTCATTATGACTCATCGTGAACAAAGAGTTTTATTAAAACAATGTGGAGAATAACATAAGACAACAGCATCAAAAAATTCTCATCAGACAAAAAAAGAATACGAACCAGATTTTTGAAAGCAGGCATAGAAAACATGCTTATGTACACTCACACACGCAAACTTTTGAAATCTTGGCTCTGAAAAATAAAAATTAGATTTAAAAATAGTACTCAGCTCTATAGTTTATGGCATAAATCCAGGAAATATCTTAGAAAATGGATCCACAGCCAGAAATCTTTTTCCAGCTTTGCCTATGAAATCTCAGGGACAACAAGCTTCAGAAACCACTCTTTTAAAACACATTAAATCAAAACTATGCACGTAAACAAGTGCACTGGTTTTTACTCCAGTAAGCATGAAAGTTATTAATATAGTCACTGGAAACTCCTTGTGGTGTTTCCCTTCGTTAAGCTAGGGCCAGATGCTTCATTTATCCTGCAAATAAGCATAACTCCCATTAGTAAGCATTCCTTACTCGAATCCTTACCCTCAAATCCTGTCAGTCAATCTAATCAAGTGGAGAAGATACACCATTGAAAACCAGGTAGCAGTGGCAGTAACAGAACTGGCAGCATAACGAAAAACACAGTTGACAAGCCTATCCCCATACACAGTCTATTACCAGACTCCTCATCACCTCTGAAAATATTCATAAAATGTAACTTGTGTGCAAACCCCCTGAGCTAACCAATTGCCAATATTAAGCCCTGTATTTTCCAGGGTTTGTAGACTTAAATTTGTGAGTAGTTACTCCTTTTCTATTCCCCAAATATTTGCTTCTGCTCTGAAGACAACTGTCTGAAACAATCAAAAGGCATTTCTGTAGGTGAAGGAGTTTCTTGGCTGATGAGAAACAGCAAACACTGGTTTGCAAGTGCTGCAAAGTGAGAGCTTCGCAAAAACCTCTGCCTGTTGGGGAAGTGTCAGGAAAAACTGCAGCTCCCAGCCCCCTCGCAAACACTACCATTTGATACAAGTTAGCTCAGATTTGCAACTATGTAATTTTTATCTTTTGGAATGCGTTGAGATCTATTTAGCTACTGGGTTAGTAGCTAAAACACTTGCACCAAGCGTTTCCAAAAATGTATACCTTAATTTTCTGTGGAACCTCTGTATGAGAGAAAGCACAAGGTGATGCCAAACTTCTGCAAATAGGATTTTTTTGAGACACACCAGGATGAGCCTGATAAGCAGAACAGTTTCACAGGACATACAAGAATGGGATTGTCCCACCATTTAAAGGAAAGAAGGGTCTTGTTGGCATAAAGTAGTAAATCAAAGCCACAAGGACTGAAATTCAGGTCAATAATCCTGTCTACAACTGAAGCTTTCTGGCAATGCTAAATACCTCCTAGAACAAGAACCCTTAAAACACATTATCATTGGTGACTCACCCTGGCTTAATTTTAATCTTGGCTTGTAGCTGTTCACTATTGATTATATTTAAACTCCTTAATAGATAACATGAAAATCTTCTGATATATAAATAATGAAAGAAACAGAAATACAACATGAATTATTCAGAACTTTCACACCTAAACTGTACACCAAATTACTCTATGTTGTTTTCTTAGTCCCTTCAGTGTAATTTACCTACTTAACCAAGGAAATCTGAAAGGAAACAGCCGGAACAACCACACCAATAGTTTAATTGTACTTAAAGCTGCAATGGCTTTTTATTAGGAGACAAACCAAGGTGCTTTCAATGACTGTGCCAGTGATAATTTCCTCGTCCACCATATTTCACATATATTGTAGACCACTAATATAAAATACAGGAGAACTTTCTGCAAGTTTCCCTTTACTACAAGATGCACTGACAGGGTATTCAACCATATTATTAACACAGAAATTTTTATAGTGACTTTCAAGCTGTGTCTGTAAGAGAACACATAATACAGTTTGATTCTAGTGTAAACATTGTAGGAGAAAAACCTGTATTACGCATGCTATGCTTATGGTACATCTTTTGTACTGCATACTTTTTTTGTGAGTAGCTATAACAAATCTTTCATTACTTGGAAATCAGATCTATCTGCAACGCACGTACACAAACATTGCCTAGTGCTGACTGGCTACCAAACACCAGGTTCTGTTTGGGTTAATCCCAAGTAGTGTTTTATTAACTGACAATACTTATTAAGTTTGCTTCACTGCAAACACAGAGAGCTATTTAATATGTACAGTGAGAACAATATTAATTTGTAGATTTGTGTACTTGGCATTTTGAACCTGTCTTTCTTAAGATGGTTTTCTTGCATGAAATTATCTTGATGGCCAATATCCAGAGAGATTCAATAAGTGAAGACAATGGGCTTTAGATTTGGTTGGTTCTTTGGTCCTCCTTTCTCTGGGGACACTTTACAGTCCTATAAGTCCTATACAGACACTATACAGCCACTTGGATCTCCAGTACAGTAATGATGGAGAATCCTTACTGAGACATATAATGTGTCTAACATTTTCATGAATTGCACCGTAACCAGATGCCTTGCAGTACTACCCATCTTTTGCAGTTTATCTGCTTTCTCTTTTTTCAGTATCTGCCTATGCCCCCAGTTTGCATGACATTTGTCATTCTGGATCTTTTGCTGCTATATTTACCTAGCTTTCCTTCCTCTCATCTACATTAATTTTAGTGCTATGCATTTCATGCTTTTACAGTGTTTATAATTGAGCTTCCTTCAAAAATATTTTTTCTTGGCATGTTTTTCTCTGTCTTTGAGTTATCCAGATGGAATTTGCTGAGAATGCCTCTCATTTGGAACTAGTTTTAATTAGGAGAAAAACAACTTATTTTTTTTCTCATCTTATTATTTTGAGTTATTCTTTAATTAAGAAATTTCATTATATTGAAATGAAGATGTATTAACCAACAGCATGAACGTTCTCATGGTCCATGGGGTAGAATAGTGGGAAGAACCCTCTGATACAGAAAATTTAAACCTGGCATCAAGGGACACGTGTCTGCCTGTTGGCATTTAATTAAAAACATCATTGGAGAGGTGCTAAATAATTTCCATCTTAAACAGTTAAGCCTAAATAATGACTCAGGCTTCTCTAAATCATTCATTGGAAGAAGCACTCAGTGTCTAGGTACAATATCTCACGTTAATGTCAGCTGCAAAATTATGTTCATGGCATTAAGCGATACACAAGTTAAGCCATGTATCAGAAGACCATTAAAAAGTTAATTTTGTGGAAGACACAATCTAGAATTGAAACATAGGTTGTTGGGCTGCCAAGGAGAAAGTGTACTTAAAGAAAGAGTGAAGAGAGATGGGGAAGGGGGGAGGAGGGGNGAAAAAAAAAAAAAAAAAAAAAAGAGGATAAGAGTATATTAATAAAATACCAATACAGGTTCTGAAACAGATGTGGCCTTCAGTGCTCAGATTATAAATCAGATCTTTCTTGGCTTCAATTTACAAACTCAGTGTATCTGACAAATTATCTTCAGAAGGTGCTAAGCCCATATAGGACAGGTATATATTTGGTGTTTAATAAGAAAGCTTGAAGCAATCAGTAGTGCAGACAGGGTAAAGGAGGAACAGGACAGCCATAACTCGTTAGCTCTGCTGGAGACATACAGCAGGGCATGGTCACCCTTCATCAGCAGGGCCAGGGGACGATGCCAATGATGGAACTGCCTGGCTGTTTTAAAAACACATCACATTCTACAGTAATTAGAAATTTGGCTTTAGCTTAGTCTTCTATGTAAAACATTTTTATATACGTGTCTGTAAAAACAAAGAAAACATATGTCTGAGAAGAAATCTCAACCTAAGGTTTTGTACGAGAACAAGCCTCATTTTTTCCTATTTCACCCTGAGACGGATGTCATCACTGACTAGAAAATGAGACTATAAATAGTTAAAGGTTAATTTTTGAGACATTGCTTACTGTAGGAAAGGAGTCATGTATAATATGGCTTGTTTATGGTAAGGAATGGTTTAAATTATTCAAATAACTTTTTGAGGTAGTTCCTAGAGTAAAAACCTCAACAAAAATTTCTTCCTGCACTTCAAATCAATTTCTTTGCAGAAAGTGATTACATATAAAACAACTGATGCACACTTAAGAGCACTAAATTTACTTTGACCACTCAGGAGAAAGTCCCATGTGTCACTGTGGACAGTTCAATGAAAACCTTCTGTTTGACAGATAATCTATCAGAAAGATCAGAGGTGTTTAGAAAAGCATTAGGAATTGACTGGACAATAATCCCCAAACCTAATGTCTCTGTGTCAGTAACTGGCATACTCTCCTCGGGGCTGCTCGGGTCAGGTACGGTCCCACAATCTTATAAACAACATAACACGAAAAAATGTTTTCAGAAGAGTGAAGTACTGCCTAAGGAGCAATGAGGCTCTTGTGTAAGAACAGAAAAGAACAGGATTACTTTGCTTAGAGGACTTTAAAAAAGAGGGTGAAGGAGGAAATTGCAAGAGCGATTTGAGAGCACAGTGCCAAGCACCTCTAGGAAGCCTGCGGGTCCCTGCCTTGCCATGGTGCCAGAAAGAGCTGGGGGGATGCAGACACCCCCAGACTGTGGCACTGCTTGCCCAAGGCAAGCACAGAAAACGTTCTCCCTGTTGTTTTCTTCAAATGCTCTTTCTAGCTCGCCTTCCTCTTTCAACTTGTTTATTGCTGCTTTTATTTCATTGACTTCAGGGGTTTCCTGGTTTTGGCTGGTTTTGACTTGGCTGCACAGTACTATCCATCTGCTCAGCTTCAACTTCACTGCCTATTACAGCCCCAAAACCTCAGCTCTAATAAAATAACCACAATCTTTGAGTATGTGAATATAATAAATACATTAAGCTGTTCAAATGCAATTTATCTGTGAAAAATAAGAAAAAAAGAAACAGATTCCCAAATGAAAAATTTGGGATGTCCCAAAAAGGTGGTTGTATTTTCAGTCCTCTCATTGGGCTACATTCTCAGCTGGTTTAAATATGTCCAAATCCTTTTACTTAGATTTGTATTAATTCCCAGCACCAAAAGACATAATCTTCTTCATACAGAAAACAAGTAAGACAGTTATATTTATATATTTCCTACAATCCAATTTACATTCACTCATGCAACACCACACTTGTACACACTCACTTCTGTTACATTGGATGTTAATGCATAATTTAGAAACAAGTTTTAAAGAAATTCCAAAGGACCTTCTTTTCTTTCACAGTATAGAGGGAAAAACAGTTCTATAGTTATGATCCCGTATCTGGTAATAATTCCATACATGAAATTATTATCACACATAATAACAGGGCCACTCGGAGTGTTGTGCTGTGCATAGCAATGGCAAACTGCTGTGAGAAAATGCTACCACTTTCACAAAATGATGACATTTCCTCATGGGATTTCCTCCTGAAATTTAGAATAGAATTCCAGTCCCAGTCGGAAGGGATGACTCTCCAACAATCATCTAGTCCAACTGCCTGACCACTTGAGGTCTGACGCAAAGTTAAAGTGTATCATTAAGGACATTGTCCAAATGCCTCTTAAACGCTGACAGCCTTGGGCACTGGCCACCTCTCTAGGAAATCTGTTCCAGTGTTTGACCACCCTCTTGGTAAAGAAATGTTAACATTTGCATGGAAAAAGCCTTAATTTTGCATTGGAACTGACAACATTTCTAGAGCTGACTACATCCATTTTATTAGTGATTAGGAAAGGATTTTTCATATTATTGTTCCTATTTTTTCTTTGCTTCTCAGCTCATATAGCTATGCAGTAACTCCTCTACTACCTCTTGGTCTGATATTCAACCTTCTAATAAGACCAAACAAATGGAGCGCTTTAAAAATAGAACGAGAATAAACCAGTGGGCAATAGGTAGACTACCTTTACTTTGCAAAATGTACTGATTCAAATATAAGCTCTGTAAAAGAAAGAGATACTCCAAAATGAAATGCAAAAGACAGAAAAAGATACACCCTCCTTTAGAACACCGCTTCCACGTCAATGCCTGCCTTCTGGCAAATCAATACAGATTATGAAATCCATTGTAAAAAGACTTAGGTTTTCATGCCCTCATTAACCATATTGCAACACTGACTTTATGCCAAAAAAAAAAAAAAAATTAAAAATTTGAATTTTTGCGCCTATCTGCATGAGAGACAGAGAGAGGATCCATGCAGTTCCAATTCCATGTGGGATTCTACTCCTTACACTCCAATTTAGGTCACCGTTGACCTAACTCATGTTTACTCCTAAAAAGCTCTTAAGACTGTAGGCGAACTTCCTCTTGTAGATGAAGATTGAAGCTCTAGTATCATTTTTGATCACAAGTCACATCTTTGCTTTCTGTATCCAGTTATTTGAGACTTGGAATCTCCAAGTTTGAGACTTGGAATCAATGTACAGATGGTTGAAAAGGTTCTCTCTCAAACAAAGAACGGGTTGCCCAAACCAAACACTAAGAAGTCACGCAACAGGTTTCCGTGTGATTGAAAGCTGCCTTCTGTTGGTTTCCTGTTTTCATTTGACCCTTCATAAGAGCCATTCAGGGTCTGTCATTGTCAATGTAAAAAAGCAATTCTAAGCACAAAGCTTTGACTATACGAGCAGATGGTGACCTTATCCCTGAATGCTAGTTCACCAGGCCGTATGCAGCAGGCTTTCACATTAAAATTTAATCGAGATGACCGTACAGATGTAGAACAAAGTGGCTTCAAACATGCACAAAGCTAACAAGGAATGTGTCTAAACTGAACAGGTTTGAACAGTTGAAAACAAAATAGCTTGTGAATTGTTCTTAATAGTCTGGTTCAATTGTCAGAACTAAAGAAAAATTCCCTCTGGCAGTTTAATATATATAGTGCTAGCAATATCACATTCTCAGTTTATAGAAACATCAATTTTTTCTTATTCACTCTGGCATTCTTCAGATGATAGTATTAAGCTGTGTATTGATACATCCTGCAAATTTCAAAGACAAGGAAATTTTTACTCTAGCTTTTCAGAATTAACCTTTTGACAAAATGATCAAAACAAATTTAAAGGAGAGAAATGGGTACGTGGCCAAAAGGTTCATCAGCCAGAGCAGACACAGGGTAGGCTGGCAAGTGGACTACACACCCGATGAGATTAGAGGGACTGTGCTTGTGCTGAAGTATAGTAGAGTTCATCAAAACGCACAGCTTTAGGTAGTACAGCACTCCACTCCGCAGCTGGCACCCTCTGTGGGATCTCCATCCTCCAGGAGATAAATTCATACCCTCCATCATATGTATCAGCACATACACACATGTGCATGCTCATAGTTCCCACACATGAGTCCCAACAAAGGAGCAGGTGGAATACAGATTTCTCTGCCTCCTTCCCAGTCACCAGGTATAGCAAGGGGGTATTTCAGACAAAAACACTGAAATGTATAAAAATAACCATCAGCAACTACCCTCATGTGCTGATCATAGACAGGATTACGGCACAAAACATACCGTAGCTGCACAGGACATGTAGAAGAAAGCAACTACACAAAGAAAAGAAAGGTTAGGGGCACCCATTTATAAAAGATGTGGGGTTTAAACATAGCCTTAAAGTACATGTATTAAGTGTAGCATTAAAATTGTTACACTTCTCCAAAAAAGTGTAATCATAGTACTGCGTTTCTTAAAGACTAATACTACCCGCAAGACATGCAAAATAATTACTCTGGTCTATTTAAGCTATTAAGACCTCAGCTGGAATGCAACATCAAATTTGCCCACAGCATATCAAGAAATACATAAACAACCTGGGGGAAACAGAGAGGAGAACAAGAATGACCAGAGCACGAGCCACAAGCAGAGACTGACATGAATTGTCTCCAATCTTAGGGGACCATGAGAAACACAGGAACAGCTTTAAACATGTGGAGGGAACAAACGCGACCATTCTACAGGAAGCAAAGTGCATCCATGCGACAGGTCACAGAGTGGACATTGTGAGGGCTGTTAAGTACAAGTCAACTACCGCATTGCAGTTTTTCCTGTCTGGAAATCAAGGTATGTTCCAATGATCTTTTGATGTATTTACTAGGGTACTGCAAGCTAGAAAGTCATTGGGTCGGTTTAAATTCAATGAAAAATCTCATTAATCCACTGCAATGATTTTAAAGCTGATTTTTTTTTTTTAATTTTTATTTCTCCCCTAGGTTTTTTTAATGCTTGGCTAACCCAGTTTTGGAGCTAGGATATGGCTTAAAGGCTTGAGCTTATAATTTTTAACTAAAAAGTGACAGTTGCACAATCCCTGCCACAGACACTGGTAAACACATGCAAAGATTCTTTATACCAGTATGACAAACCCTCCTTCCATAGAATAGCTATTGAAATGTCAAGTGATGATACCCACACTGCTGCATCAGGAGGCTCGTGCTGGTTCGAAGCAATAATCTCTGTGTGCAAAAAACCCACAGACTTTGCCAAGCACCAGAGTTCCAAAAAGGTACACTTGAGCTTGGAACAGGAGGATGTTTTTATGGTTCCATCCAGAACTACATAACTTTGTCCAGTCTCCCAAATCATCATCTCTTAACTCAACCAATCTAACAGATGTGTCTGCTTCACAGCTACCCTATACACAGTTTTCACATGTTCTTTTTTCTAGCCTTTTTAGACCTGCACAGCCTTTAATAAGGTAAGTGCAAAATGCAGGAATTACATACTGCAAGAAAAAGATTTAACAGCCACCGACTAGTCTCAAGACCTGTGGATGTAAACTGAACACTTCTGTGGACAAATACCCTATATGTGGTGGTTACAGCTGAAAATTTGATCCACGACACACTGAGCTAAAATGTAACGGTAGGCTTCTATTTAGGTTTCATGATTCAGTTAGATGTCAGCATCCGAAAATCTTTCATATCTGCTCTGGTAGGCAGCTGAAGTTTTTCCATTAATAACACATTTTGTTTATTTGTTACAACTGAAATAGGTCAGATACAGAGAATCAATACCCTTAGACTAGAGAAATACTTTTGAGGCTAGAATTTCTAAATTAAGATAGTTTTTTGAAATGTCCTTCTATTAACTGCTTTCCTCAGAAAAATCTAAGAAGTTATACTCATTAGGCTAAATTAAATTGACTGTGGTATGGTTTGGACCTTATAACATCATGTGACAATAGTGAAATTTCAATTTTAAGAATTTACAATTATAAAGGTACCCTACAAACCTGCAAAGCCCCATAAACAAAGATAAAAAGGATTATGGCTGGCAGTGCTCTCAATGACTTAATTTACATGTAAAAGAGCTCAAATTCTAGTTAATTATACTGCAGACACAACCCTGAATATCCAGAGTACGGGTATTCATTTCTCATTAGAAAACTCTAGCTTCTATCACTCCATTTTCTTGAAGAATCTTCATCTGCCCGGTGTTCACAGCTCTGCAGAAAAAACATCCAGGTAAAATATACCAATAAGAGTGTACCAAATACTGATATTAAAACCGCATTAGTAGGAGGGGTTTGTTCATTCCAATACTGTTTAGTTCAATATTCTGCTTATCTCTTCTTCCACTATATGCTTCTGTGATTCTCCTAAGCTTTCTTTAGCTCATAATTTACCTAGAAACAAACAGGAATTCAAGAATCTACATGCATTTTGCAAAATCTGTCTTTGGTCATGCACTCCTTCCTTTAAAATTCTTTCCATCTCTTTCTTGTGTCCCTGTTATCATTCAGGTTACACAGAGAATTAAGCTGCAACTTAGCTCCTCTTCTTGTACTCCACAGCAGTGAGATTCCCTCCTGCCACAGGGGTTGTGTTTGCCAGAGTTCTCTGGAACCATTCACTAGAGTAAGTGCTTTAAAACAATCTTTTTTCTTCTCCTCCACACCATGTTACACCAGACACATAGAGACAGTACTTTTATGTGCTTTTAAAAAGTATATCAGAATAGTAAATTTTGCAAATCTAGATTTGTAGGAGTGTGTGTTTGTGTGTACTTTGTGGGAAAAAAAGGATAGGTGTTGCTCCTCTTCCTTTGATTAACTATTAATTTCCTGCATAGCAAAAGCCCCATGAATACATGGTTGTTGTGTGCTGTGCTGGCCTTGCTGCCATTCTTTACAACTGAAGAAAGGCAGGAGCACTGACACTGGGTACTCATTGAGGCTTGTTTACAGCTACCTGCTTGCAGTCAATGAAGTCTGCGAGAACCCAAAACAATGTATCTTCTTTTTCCCTAATGAACCTCAAAGCAGTAACACCAACCAACAGAAATATACCACTGCAAAAACGAGGGTAAATGGGGGGATTGGCATTTTCTTAAATTATTTCTTTTAATAGATTCTCCTCAGTGTGTTTACATGACCACTAATACGGAACTTCCAGAGGACAACAATCTGCAGCTTTAGGGTCCTTTTCACCTTTCTGAAACACAGTAGAGGCTTCCAGCGTAGTTTGGACAAGGTGAGGAACTTACACAGCCAGTCACCCTGTGGGCTGAAGCACTGACAAAAATCTCCGCAGAAATTCTGCAAATTTATTTCAGCCCATAATGTGCCTGCTAGGCCTTCATCCAACCTCTTAGGTTGTTTTTTTTCTGCTTGTAAATAGTGCAGCAGGGACAGACAATGGTGTTAGCATCTTCGCATACATCTCTACTGACTAGTTTACCCAGTGCTTAAAAGTTTCAAAAGTCTTCCAGCCTTTTCAAACACACACAGATGAACAGGGATTCCTAAACTGATACTGGGGTGTTTCTGGTGGGCATACTGGGCGTTCACTGATTTCAGCAGGGTGTTGCAGGTACTTCTAACATTTCATACACAACTTCACATACAGACATAGGATTCCCCGTATATCAAAAGATTCAAATTTGCCTATTCTCCCTTCCAACTTAACTTGAATCAGCGACGCTGATCCAAATTTATTAATATGAAGCATGGAGCTTGATATTTTTCATAGCTCTGTTCTAATCATACCTGCTGCAGGATGACAGGACACATGAGTATGTGTTTACCCTCAACCTACATCTGAAGAGGAAGGACTTCTGGTGCTGCAAATTATTTGAAGTGCTATTTAACCTTTTCTGATATTGACATCATTTCCCTTGGGAGTGGAACAGAACTTGTCATAGGTTATAGCTTTTATTCAGCACAGCAGACCTCATCTAGTCTGGCAAAGATTCTGCTCTGCCAATTAATTCCATGTTTTATTCATCCCAGAATTCTTTAAAGCTGCAAATCAAAATGCCACTCTGTGCATTGCTAACCACATTATGAAGCACCAGTATTGCAAATAAAGGTGCTTTTTGCATAGCAATCAGATTGCCTCTTTTCAGAGAAAATGAATTTAGCTCTGTATTTATCTCACTAATTGCATTCACAGCATTACAGACAAAGTATCAGAGGCCTCACATTTACATTATGCAAAATCTAATCTCTGTAAGTTACTAAGCCAAAAGTGAGCCATACGTTTCCTCCAGAGACCCAGAAAACACATTGTTTGAACTGTCAATCTATATGAATTAGATTTATCAGGAAAAAAAAAGTTTAGATACTATACACAATAAGGGAATGATTGCCTCAGAGCATGTGAGTGCTGTAAATTCACTGCTTAGGAGAAAACAGGACAGCTGACAGATGTGTGTATGTTGTATGTCCCCCCAATAATTATAAAAGCAAAGAGACAGTGTCTTACTTCAACTCAATTCAAGAAATAGCGCAGCATTCAAATGAAGAGCAGCAAGTGCTCTTAGAGCTATTCCTCCCAGATGTCCCCAGGGCTCCATTAAGCTTATGGGTAAGGTTAGTTTTCATTGTCCCACTGCAAGCTTGAAAAATGAAAATCTTCCATAAAAGAGGTAAATAAATGTACACACTAGCAGGAAAACCACGTTACACGAAGAGTTACAATTCAGGGGCCAGAACCTGCTGGTCTTATTTAGGCACAACTCCCACTGACGTCAGTGCCTTCTTTGCTTGAAGCTGTTCTGACTGAAAACTGGGAGACTGAACCCCAGGTTGAAATGCTGAAGCTCAGAAAAAGTCTATAGGGTACATTATTGTAATTAAGTATTGCCAAGGGTTTTTAAGTACTGCTTTGTTCTGTAATTAGTGTTCCACCTCCTCCTCTATTAGCTCCACCAGCGTGTAAAGCACTCTTCACAAATTTCTACAACAGAACAGATTGAGAGAGTGCATCAGAGACAGTGCTTTCATACTACGCATTTTTTTCCATTTTTAATTCTTTGCAAAGGTTCTCTGGAATGGCTCACAAGGCTGGTGCACTATTCTTCCACAGACTTTCTTTCAAGGTGCCAGTGATTTAGAGATTTGAGATGAAACCATATGCATAAGGATATGCATAAGCAATGCATATCGTTTGTGCAATCTAACGGCAGCTTTTTTAGAAGGCCTTCACATTGATATGTGTCTGTCTGGTCATACTATGATACAAACACGAGAGACTGCAGAAGGCAGTAGAACTGATCTCTATTTGGATACAAAAAGATGACTATTCAAACTAAGACTATAAAGCTAAAAGAATTTAAGAATGTCAGGAAAGTCATACTAACGGCCCCACTCTCCTCGTACCCTGCCTCTGACTCGGGTCAGCCCCAAAGGCTGGGTGAAGCTTACAGGGACACCTTCTCAAAACACCAGTTTATTGTATTTTGTCTTCCTCATTGAGAATTTGTATCACTGTACTTAATATCTTCTGGCAGATTTTTCTTTTATTAATTTCTCCACTCATTTTAAACCCACAGTTACTTTGTCTCCAAGTGCCTCCTGGCAAGGAGGACAGATTAAGTTGAGTTTGCAAATCAGATTTTCTTCTGTGGAAAAGCATTAACTTCTTTCACAAAGGTTTAAAAATGTGGTATCCATTATTTATTGCCATTGTGAAATTTGAGTGAAGACATCACTCCTTCCTGTGGTGCTCACCAAAACAGAGAGCAAAGCCAACAATCACAGATAATGAATTTAATCTGAAACATCTGAGGTAGATAAATTACAGTATAATATAAAAATAAGAGACTATTTGCCTCAGTACATGAAGTGCCACTGGCAGTGTGTGGCAAATCCAAGAGCAGAATCTAGGTCATCTGTTCCCCTATCTATTTTCTAAAGTACAAGAAACTACAGGGGAAAAAAGAAAAGGTCAATACTGAAGAGCTTTAAAAACTTAAGAATAAATTCAGATCTGACCCAGGTTAATGAAGCTGAAAGGAGGTATACCCATTTTTCTCACTTTTTCAGTATTTGTACTTGTTCTGGTCTCCACAGCTACTAGCTTTGCAGATGAAATACATGAGTGGTGTTCTGTGCTCTCATAAAACATCTGTATTTTCCTCTGTACTGACTTCTTTCATAATACGCCTTTCTTTTGGGGCAAATCATATTGCTTTTGCTTCATTATTAGCTAAATGGACTTTTGGAATATTTCTGATTGTGGAATATTCTGCCTATGGAATAAGTCCACTGGTTGGAATCCCTGTAGATCCTTCTCTGTGGAATAGAAACAATCTGTCTTCTGAAATACAATAAACATTGTTAATAATCCCTTGCACATTGTTAATAATCCCTTGCAAACTAAGAAAGAGACACTACAAAAACATCGTTCATCCCATCTGCTTTAAGAGCCAAAGAAAAAAAGAATTACAAACAGTTGACAGTGACACTGTTATGATAATTCATGAAAGTATTTTATGGACATTCGAGTCTGTCTCCAGAGCTTGAAGTGCAGGGTGGGGAGGGAAAGGGGCAGGGAGCAGTGTGGGGGAAAGGAGGGAAACCCTAATCTGTACGTATTTGTTTTCATAGCAAAATCAGGATAGTGAAAAAACGGGAATGTTACCTGCCCTAAAATGAATTTTTGGTGTCCGTTCTTGTCTCTTATTTATGGTCAATTTTGAAGAGCTCTTCAGGGATTCTGCACTGTGCCTCATTATAATGGAAGTGTGACCTTACAGGGCAATTATGACAGAGCATATTTTGTCTATCATACAGAGATATCAAAATTTGCTGTATCACTAGCAAACAGAGACAGATTTACTGTAAAACCTTTCCTGTAATTCTACATGTCTCATCTGACTGGATTTCAAAAATGAGGAAATAATCTTTAAAAGATATTTCTAGCAATGTCAGTGAAAGTTAAGCAGAGTCCTAAACATATCTGCTAGAGGGTAGATAAAAGACATGTAGCATCCCCACCTCTTCATATTAGTCATTTAGATCTACATTTTGACAAAGATACCAAAAGGCCTGTTCAGTGACCGTCCTTTACTAGCAAAAGGAGAAATTTAATATTGCAGCAAATGCCTGGCTCAAAAGCTTATTTTCACATATTACAGATAAGACACCACTGAATAAGAAGAGCTACAGTGTCTACTATTCTTCAACTATTTCCATACAGAAGCATACAGGATAAAGATACTGGTTTTCATTTTTTTAGTATCTTTTGCTTCTTTATATTTATATATTTATATTTATAAATATTTATGTATATTTATATCTCCACATACAGGCACATATCTGTCCCTTTCAACTGCTAGATGCAGACCAGAGCTCCCTGAAATGCACCTGTCTGATGCCAAAGGCCTCATCGGTGTTCTGTAAGTAATAAAGAACATTTAATAAAAATTTAAAAAATATTCCTCCCATAACTTCCATGTGAATCTTGCTTATAATTTTTTCCTGTAAGAGAAAGAGAATAATACTGTATTTAAGATCTAATATGTACATTAAGAGGTGAATTTTTGTGTGGGAGTCTGTTATTTTTCTATGCAGAGAAGTAAAGTTAGTATAATAAAATCACTTTGTAGGTTTACATTGCAGTTGTACTAGTGCAAGTAGTAAGTATATTATAATGGGTCTAATAAGAGTAAACAATAGGTATTAGGCTGTTATTAAAATAAAAAGTTGAACAATTTTTTCAATATTCAGAAACTACTTTTAAATCCATTTTGGTTATGGACCCTCTTGGGATAACCACAGTGATTAAAGAATCGATAGAGCATAGGGGAGTCTGAGGAAATTGGAGCCTGCGAGATTACACCAGGTTCAGACTCGCTCTGTAATGGCATGTATCAGCGTGACAAATCTCCTGACAATCTAGAGAGGAAAACCAGATGTGGAGAGATACACACAGATTACTACTATCCCTTTCCCCATACCTGCTGCTGTTGTATGTTTTGTTTTCCCTGTCACTCATACAGCAAAATTTTATTTCCCTGTGCCTCTCCTATCAAATTTCCAGTTCCATTCCCTGGAACAATAAATGGTACAAGAAGTTCACAGTCCTTTGGGCAGAGATTCTTCTACCTTCACAGACTAAACAGAGAGAAAAAAAACGAGGCTGAACTTTTCATACTACACCTTGAGATCGAGGATTGATTCTTCTGCTCTGCAAAACAATGTCCTTCTGCAACAGCTTATGTTAGTTCTGCAGCTCAGATTGAAAACATCTATTCCATACTTCTGGATTTTCCAGCTATAACCCTCCTGGGGGTGTAGGATGGGATAAGTACTATACAGATTTCCTTTTTAATCCTAGGAACACACACGCATGTACATGGAGACAATTTCAAGGACCATTAATCCTACAACAAAGTCAAGCAGTAGAACATGCAATCTTAATTCTGCATCTTTGAGTTTCTGCATTATGAGAGAGTCTTAAAGCACAACTTAATATGATACTTATTTCAAATGGTCCCTTGAACTCAACAAGCAGCAGAACCAAGGCACTATTTTAAGACTACACAGAACATGAATAAGCTGACATACCTCTATGCATTTTCCATACATACGTGCACAACTTCAAACTGCAACCTTAAGAATACTTCTGAGGGTATTCTTCATGAACTGAGAAACACAAGTACTTAATTCAAACCATGTTACTAGAGAATATTAACAGTATGATATGCAACATTAAAAGAAAAAAAAAATCAAAGCATGCAACTTGCTTTATGTTTCTCTACTAGAGCACTAGAAATAATCACTAAGGAACCCACTATTTTCACTGTAAAATATTTCTGTCCATTTTCTGCTGTGCTTTAAATTCCTGAAAATAATGATAAAGTCTCACGCTCTTCATGAGCCAGTGGTGCGTTTCGCTGTTTGGGCAAGTTGGTTGATTCAAAGGCATTAAGTGCTGGTTGTAAGGGAAAAAGCCTCACAGAGACATTTTTGCTGAAAGAGGCACAAAAAGCCAGAATTGCCTGTTTCACAGTTCACCCACCTTTTAATTTAGGATCTGAAAAAAATATTATTAATTTAATCTAACAAAACAATAAAAATGCTACTTCAGTCACCTGGCAATAAATAGAGGATGTATTGAGTCCCCCACTTGGAGTTTAACACTGCTAGTGCCAAAGCAATCCCTGACCTTGCCTGCCCCGTGTCTCAACCAGCACAAAGAAAACTAAACTGAGCTAATTCAGTGGTGGGGAGTTTTAAACCTTTTAACCTTTACGTAAGTTATACCACCGTAAAACCACTACCTCTTGTCTCTCTCCTCTAAAATCCTGTCACGTAAGAGAAAGGAGTGATATGCACCAGCAATTACAGATCAATACAGTGTTTGTTTATCACTGTTGGGACAGAGCTTTTCTCTCTCTAATGTCTAATGACCAAGGTTAATTTTTTAATCAGATGTGCATTTCCTCTATAACTATGTTTCACTGGAGACAATTGTTTGGATGATACAAGACATAACGGATCAGTCATTTTTGCCAGGCCATTTTCAATGTTAATGTAGTGACTTTGAATCCAACGAGAGCCTTGCACAGATGATGCTTATCTTGTTTCACGCAACTTTTGCATTCTTGCAGTTATAATGCAAAGCCAGATGGTTCAATCAATCAGTGCCTGGCAGGTGGATCCTGCTCACAGAATTGGAGAGAATGCCAGCATTCTTGACAGCATGGATATTCTACCAACTCCTCATCTTGGCTTGAAATTTATCAGAGGTGAGAGCAATTGGAATTACACTTGAAGTCTGCACGCAATTTGGCATTGTACCACTGTTACAGGAAAAACAGCCAGGCTGAAGGCTTGAATTATGGTCTTGCTGTTTCCCCTCCTGGTTTCCATTGCCAACTTTTTCTTAATGTCCTTTCAAAAAACTGGCATCATACCAGAATGTAAAAAAGTGGAAAGAATGATGTTCAGATTCCCTTGGATGTACTTCTTTGGCTGATCCCATCCACAGTGAGTAAGCAGCCAGGAAGTTTGCCCTTGGGGTTCTCGAGCAGAGAAATAGCTTCACATCACCTTACTCTCCTTCCTTTCTTTTTCTGTTCTTTTTAACAAATTAAGGTGTGATTTGTCCTTACTTTTTGTTTTGTGGGGATTTGGATAATGAGGAATCAAATTTGGGGGAGGTTTATTTGCTGATTCCACTCAAAATGAGGATGTGCATTTCAGCACATGAAAGCATCATGAAATTGAAAGCTAAATATAGAATTTGAAAGTTCTGGTCCACATTTGAAAAATTTAGCCACTCAAAGATTGTTCTCTGGAATAAACAGCTAGAAGATACGTCAAGAGTTTATTAGCTTGTTACCCTACCCCAATCCGGGATCGTTTATCTGTATCAAACAGGGACTCACTTGTTTTCTTTCATTGCTTAAGTGAACAAGAGCTAAGACAGGCTATGGCAGCATAAAAGCCAGACTCTACACTGAGCTGAACTCTACATGCAGCATTTCCCAGGAACTGGGATGAACAAAGGCCCACGTGCATGAGGGCACAACAAAAAATGAAAAGGAAAAACTGTCTGACTGTGGCTGAACTGAGTGCATTGGAGTAAATAGCCATGAATAAAGCTTTACAGTACTTACTTAGCTTCACGCTTTTGCTTGGTTGGGTTTTTTTTTCATTTTTTTTCTTTTTTTTTTTTTGTCCCAAGGACTAATGAGAAAGGCATATGTTCCTCCAGTATAACAGACGAGACACCAGCTCTGCTTTCTTCCAGGAATGAGATCTCTTCCTCCCACCTTAGATTCCATAACCATTGCACATACTGTGACCCCAAATGTCTTACTATAGCTCTGAAAGCAGAATAACAGTAAGAAGCATAAATGTTAAGTGGAGCCTGTGCTCAAACACTTGCTTCTGTAGAATTTTTAAGCCAGGCCTTCAAAAGCAGACTTGCCAGCCAGCACCGGTTGGTTTGTCTCCAGTAGGTGTGTGTGCACTAACACATCGGGAGGTTCCATCTAAAAATTACGCTTTTGGCTTGAGCCGTCCCTTCAGTGTAAACACAGTCGCTCTCTAATGTTTATGTATCTGCCTGACAACTCTCTAGCCATGAGGATGGAATTCTGCCAACCAAAATGTTCTGTTTCATCCATAATGTAGACAGTTGCTTTGAAGTGCTTCAGGTTTATTGAATGAATTTGTTTATGTAAAATATTTAGGGAAAATTTCCACAACCCTTCAGTATGTAATTGTAGTTTGCCTTCAGATCCACACCGTGCATTAGCAGGTCTCTTTTCAGATGACAGAAGCTGTCCTATATGCTACTACCTTAGAACAATGCTTTTTCTAAAAGGTAAAACTGAGTGATTAGGAAAAGCTGAGGAAAACAAAGCAAGCTGGCTTAAGCCAAAATGTTCAAACCTAGATACCTAAGGTTAAGCACCTAAAGTCACATCTGCATACCAGTCACAGAAATATTATTTTTAGAAGTGACTAGACTTCTAGAGGCATCGTAAGTGGCTTTCTTGACAAAGATAGTCCTGGTAAACCAGTTCATCTTGCAGTATATAAGATGGATACGTAATAAGAATGCAATAGAAATGAAGTAAATATCAACCGAGTAAGAATCAATTTTACTTGTCTCTCCCTTGGAGCTGCCTCTTCCAGGACTGATCCTCACTTGCAGGTTGATGAAATCTTTCAGCTGCAGCCGCTGTCTGCTCTCAAGTCTGGACACTATTTGCAACATCTGCAACTGGTCTGGAGAGTGCTCAACAGGTTGTTCCAGGAAGAAACAACCCAACAGTACTGGGTATATGGAAAGTGTATTCCTGTGAGGGGCGTGGGGAGGGTAAGTAACATCATCTGTAGATTCTATTCAGGATCTGGAGAAAACGGGTCTCTGAATGTGCCTTTGGTCTAGGTTTCAATCTAAGGAATACCTTGCTCCTACTGATACTTGTACACTCTGTCTTGATTTTGTAATTCTACTTTTCAATGCACTATATTTATTTTCACAAAGTTAAAGTCAAGTTCCATTTATCCTCTGCTGATTAAGACAATCTCCTTTAATGGGCAAACAGCAAAAGTATATAAATCCAGTGTATGCTTCTGAAAGATATTATGGCTTCTTTAGCTTCTACAGATTCTCTTAATCTGGAAGAACGTACACTGAAATCAAAGAAGTCAAACTTATTCTGTTTTAAAAAAACTCTCCAGTAATTTTAGATTAATCAGGTTAAACTGCATTCTTAGCATGTGCATGCTTCCAAAACATTTTTAAATTCAAATACTACTATGAAGAATGGAGTGAGCAAAGTCAGCTGCCGCTGAAGTTTTAAATACAGAGGTATTCTTGTACAAGCCTCACCTAAGAGCACCACCAGTTAACCAACTTCTGTTCCATGCATCCCTTGAAAGCAGGGATGGAAAATATATTTTCTTTTCTGCCAGCAAGTCCAGGTTCCAGTGAGACCTGGAGTCTCTCCAAAATCTGGGAAAGAAGCCAAGAGGGACTTCAAATATAAGTCTCTCTCAAGCAAAAGAGACATTGGCAAGTGCATCAATTTCCCAGCAGATCAACACTTGTAAAAAACCCTACCAGACAGGAATATTCTCTTTGATGACATTTGTTATTTACACATATAGTGGTTAACTTCTTTTCTAACAGAAGGTAGTTTCTAGCACTTGGGATACCAGCCACAGGATAAGACTCTTATATAAAGTTTGCATTTTGACCACTTTTTTTTTTTTTTTTAAATCCCCTTTCCCGCTCTTACACAGCTTGTAACTACAATTACAAATGACTAATATGCTCTTCTTCTCTGAAGTAAATACATCTCTCTTGTTTAGTAACAATAGCGCAATGCTCATCCACATTGAGAATAACCTCAACAATTTTAGAATCAAGTATCTGAGTTTGATTAGGCTCCTGCTCTGCAGTGCTCCCGTAAGAGATTGTGGAGGAACTCTCTCTGCTGGCTGTATGTGGATCCAAGGGAGACCACTGTCTCAGATTTTTAAACCAGATGCCTAAAGTTAACTTCTGTGAGAACAACCATCTTACATGCTCCCTTTTGCCCTCACTAAATTAACAGGGTAAGAATTCTCCTTGCTATGTTCTGTCACTCTCATGCATCAACAGCAGGAGTTAGATCTGCAGTTGTGTATTAACCTTTCTCTATTTGATTAGTATCCAGACACCTCATTCCTGAGCCACATGATGGATCTAATGATGGTTGCTGCCACTTGGGTACCATTCACTCAAACATTTCAGACAGGTTTAAGAAAAGTGCTGGATAATGTTATGACCAAAAGATAACTGTGTAGTCATGGAAGATTATGATCAGGAAAACCAGCATCGTGGTTCAGGGCTTACTTACAGACTCCGTTGTCTAAAACAGCAGTTCAGCACAAACCGAGGGCAGAACAGTAACTGATTATCTTTTTAGTTTGTTTGTCTTCCACTAAAATGTCAGGAACTGGGCAAAGCTAGAGACAGAATGTTGCTCCAGATGGACCACTGATCCTATGTGCTACACCAAATTCAGAAATCCCAGAATCATGTATGTTACAGCATTACTAAATAATGGTAAGTGCTTTGAACACAAATGTGTGAACAACTGACTTTTTATTTCATCACTTACCTGGAATACAATTATTAAAGAAATCAGTTTCACAATAATTTTCTGATGCTTCTCCTATTTTTTTTCTTCAGTGAGCTAATATTTTTTGTTGACTTTAGGCCTACTATAATTTTTCATTCACTGATATAAAACATGGCTGAGGTGCTCACTTTTTTCTTTAAAAAAATGAAATGCCTTGTTTTCAGAAGGATCATACAGGGGTTTTTGGGTTTTGGTTTTGTTTTTTTTTTTACAAACTTCCTCCTAACAAAAACAATTCTGCAAGAAACAACAAAAGCATTTGGTCAATCTGAATCTAGATTTTGCTAGAGGAAGTTCTGACCAGCCAACTCACACAGTTCTAGCTTGGGCACATTTTCCCTCTTAGCAATACAATGCCATTCTCCCTTCCCATACCACCAAGAAACACTGATTCTCAGAATCTCCCATTCATTCTTTTTCATAATCCTACAGAGATCAACACAACCTCAGTCTTTTAGTTTCTGTTCCTTCTGAATATTTTCTTTCTCTTTTTCATGCATTTTTAATCTCTATTGTTTCCCCCCTGAATTTTCATCTCTCTCCCGCAGTGATCCCACTGTTTGTTTGCTAGCTTTGATACCATCCTAAATCCCCACACAAATCAGATCCTCTTGTGGTCAACTGCAAAAGAAGTGATGGCAGGAGGAGGAAGATATGTAAGTATGGACCTGTTCCTCTCTGCACTGACTAACTGAAGCCAGGATACTTCAGCAGGAACACTGCTCCCCCTTTACCGTCTCACTCAACCTTTCTTCAGTCACTGCCACCTTTCGGTTCTGGAAAAATTGAAATCACCTTTGAGGAGGAAGTTCTTTCCAATACCCCCTGCATCTGAATAACTGGGCTGCGCCCAGGGTCTCCCTAGCCCCAGAGGAAGGACTGCTCTGCAAAGCTCTTGCTGTAAGTCTCTTCCTGCTCAGTCTCCTCTTGTTCTTTAGAACTGAACCACAGTCTGTCTGAGATGGTTCAAGTTTCCAAGGACCTTCCTTGCTTTCTGAAAAGTGCTCAGACAATGCCTGATTCTCAAGCATACATCAGTGACAAAAATTTGGGGCAAATGCTGGCGTCTTTTAATAACTAAAGGATATGTCAAAGTGAGGATTAAATATGTGCTCAGCACTGTGAATGGCTGCTCAGCCAATGTCAAAGCAAGTGAGCTCCACTTCAGCTGGCAAAGATGCTGCACTCACAAAGTCCAGTTTACAAAGGTGTTTCTAGCCTCTGTTAAGCCCATAAAATAAATGCATTCCACATCATAAGTCGAAAGGAATTTAAAATATATCTCTCTCAAGCTGGTAATAAAGGTTCCATTTCAGGTCAATATTCTGTGCAAGAGCCAAACATGGCAGAATACCAAGAATAAAGGAGATGGAATTTCCCTCTCCCATAACTTTTTATTCTTGGGTCATTTTAATTGATTCTTACTCCATAGCCTCATTACTGGGTTCTCTCAGCTGGCCTTAATTTGCCTGCTTATCTGAAAGGTATCATGGAATTGTCAGAGTTGGAAAGGACCTCTAGAGATCATCTAGTCCAACTCCCCTGCAAAAGCAGGATTGCCCAGAGCACATTGCTCAGGACTGTGTCCAGGTGTGTCTTGAAGTTCTCCAGAGAAGGGGACTCCACAACCTCCCTGGGCAGCCTGTTCTAGGGCTCTGGCACCCTCACTCTAAAGAACTTTTTCCTCATATTCAAGTGGAACTTCCTAAGTACCAGCTTGTGCCCATTGCCCCTTGTCCTGTCACTGGGAACCACTGGAAAGAGTCTGGGTCTGTCATCCTTCAACCCACCCTTTAGATACTGTGAACATTGATAAGGTCTCCCCTCAGCCTTCTCCAGGCTAAAGGCTCTCTCAGCCTTCCCTCATCAGGTAGATGCTCCAATCCCTTAATCATCTTTGTTGCCCTACACTGGACTCTCTCCAGTTGTTCCCTGTCTCTCTTGAACTGGGGAGCCCAGAACTGGACGCATTATTCCAGTTGTGGCCTCGCCAGTGCAGAGTAGAGGGGGAGAATGACCTCCCTTGACCTACTGGCCACACTCTTCCCTATGCAGCCCAGAATTCCATTGGCCCTCTTGCCCTCTTGGTGATAAGGGCACATTGCTGGCTCACGGATAGTTTACTATCAGGACCCGCAGATCCTTCTCCTCAGAAGTGCTTTCCAGAAAGTCCACCTGTAACCTATATCAGTACCCGGAATTCTTCCTCCCTAGGTAGGCAGTGAGTTCCCATTCCGCAGAAAGATTTAACTTCTCCTCTGCTGAGCCCCATATCATGATCTCCCCCTTCAGAGCTGCAACACTGACTTTGGTTTAAGATGGTAAATTCAGTTACCTATTTCTTTGACACAAACTACTCCCTCTCCTTCAACCATGAAATTTTCTAACTGACTTTAACTTGCTTTGACTGAACTATAAACAAATTATTCAAATAATTTGAAAAGCCAGTATCATTAAATAAATATTTTCCATTCATCGACCTAAACTGGTCTGTTTGAACATAGCTGAACCATGCTGTCTTTACATGAGGGAAGTGTTGCTTGGCTCTTTCTTCTGTGCAATTTCTTCCTCAAAATATTTGCTCTTAAATAGGTTAATTGTTTTCCTTTGCCCACATTGAGTTTGTCAGGAAGGTAAATGCACAGCTAACTTTAACACACACTTTCCCAGGAAAAAAAAAAAAAGTAATTTATCATCACAAGAACTATAGCAGATCTAGGAGACATTAATATGTCACTTGCCAGCCAAGTGACCTACATATGGCAGGGTAAGGCTACAATCAGCACAAGAAATCTTATATACACAAAAGAAGCACTGCTCCATCTGGTTCGAGTTGCCATCTTGCTTTTATCTCTTTTTGCTGAAAGTTTTGACTGCTGCTCTGATGAGCATCTTTTTATATTAGATCCTAACAAGAGACCAATTGTACGCAGCAACACAGCATTCTCACACTGTTATGATTATGCGCTAGTGGGAAGGTCTGGAAAACCACTAAGGGTGTATAAACAGCAATAAATTAGTTCCACCTTCCTTAGGTGGTAAGGGTAAAGGAATAGTGCAAATATGTATTAACTTATTTTTGAAAAAAACGAGTGAAGACCTAGCGGCCTTTTTGCAGATCCATCATGCCAACAACCACTGTTCTTGTCATGTACCAACCATCACACATAACTATAGGCTTCTTAACGTGCAGAAGGCACTGTAACTTCAAACAGCATGTACCTCTAGTGTGCTTTGGACGTCTCTTCCTGCTGAAAAACGTTCCCAAGAGCAGTTCTCACCAGGTGGCACTATTGCACAGTCTGCCAAGCACTTTTCTCTCGGTGTGAGCAAATGTCCATTCTTTGGAAGATATGTTGATGATAGAATTGATTATTATAGTTTCGTTAGACTAAATTTTATCATGTCAATGGCAGTTTCTTTTCTGCTTTGCTATTAGGTGGAAATCAATCCTTTCAGGCAAAATTATTCCCTGACAATAGGATTCTATAGAAGGCCAGGGCATCCATCTGCTCTTTCTGATGACTGTTCCAGGACTGATGTGTATAAGAAAACAAATTACATTTAGAATACATCCACATTATGTCAGTGATTTCTCCTCCTGTGGGAAGTCAGCCTAAAAGATCCCATACACTTTCTGAAGGTAACATATGTGTTCCCTGAAGGTAACACTACTTAAAAGACCACTACCTTCAGTAATCTATCCATCAAGTAATCGCTATTCAACACCTATCAAACACTTCAAAACTTAGCATTATGGAAAGGGGACCAAAACTGTTTTCAAAACAGTGTGATTTTGTCCTGTTGCCTTCCCTTCTTCTGCATCCATCACCTTTGAATAGCTCCTGCGTATCCAGCAGTGAAGAGAGTATGAACTGGAGAAACCTAACAGCGAGCACTAAGTGTTTGTGTATTTTCCTGGCATTTTCTGAATACAATAAGAATTTCAGTGAGCAGGCCAACACAGTCAAGCTATTCATCTTTGTGAATCAGAAGTAAAAAAGGATCACAGCAGTGATCTATAAATGCACCTACTCATTTATTGAAACTTCAACTGCCTGGTAGATGTTTTCAAGACTTCCAAAGCAAATCAGAGGTTTTGCAGGACATGTGCTTGCATTTCATTCTCTCAGAATCTACACTGAACCAAGGGTCCTAGTGCTCTATTGCATGACCTCTGAGATATTCCACTAGTTAACTTTTGAACCCAGTGCATTAAACATGCAGGCTGTATTCATCCTCATCAGAAGGAATTACCCCTCAGGGATGCATTTGTTCCAGTATGTATTAGTTTGCTGTGACATTTCAGTATTTGATTTCGTCAATTGTTTCTGAATACAAATTATGTAACTGCTATCATATAGCAACTGATGGTCAAAGCACATAAAAAAGACTGGTTATGCCACTGTTTATTTGTTTTACTTGTTTCCAAGTTGTTTTGATACACTACATTGGTTTTACACTTTATTTTCAAGCATAATTTAGAGGTTTTACTACTTGCTGAGATATAATACAACTAGCATTTATACAGCATATCCTGCAATAGTACACTATTACTGAATTAAACATTACTAAAAACCAATTATTGTTTCCAACCTGTAATCCCAAGTGTGAGTAATAATATTTGGTACTCATGAAACGTGTCAAACGAACAGACTCTCCTTTACCCATAAAAGACACATGATACAGGCAGCCTGAGGTTTAAACATTCCCTGACCCTTACCAGCCTCATGTCTGACCTAAAGGGGGTTAGTTCAGCCTTCAAATTCCATTCAGCCCCTGACCTCTACGCTGAGACTGTCATCACAGGTGCCAATTAGTGGCAAAGCATTCTGCTGGGGCATTCCGTGACTGACCTGAGCACGAAGGGCCCTGTATCCCATTACCTCTTCCTACACAAACCACCTCCCTTTTTCATTTGTTCCTTACTAATCCCACTTGGATGTGCTGTAGAGATTTAATTATATTATCTGGCCTGTATCTGTGCAGTAAAGTGGCAGTTCTTTACCATACCATTGACTTGTTTGTTTCTTTACAGGTGTGTAAGTAAAGCAGTGATTAACTTCAGTCATATCAAAAAGGATATCACCAGATTTTTGGAGAGGCTTTAGTTATCTCCAGAAATATTCATACTGGGCCACATGCCAACTTGACCCTGAGCTCTGAACTTGTATGATAAGTTGAAACCATTAACGATTTTTAAAAGGTTACTATTGCAGCAACTGTCACTGAATTTAGGGGAGATTCTTTCTGACTTAGAGGTGTCCAGTCTTAATCCTGCAGACAGCAGCTTTGCTTTTGTGCCTCCTCAGCCAAGCCCATGGTGTATGTCAAGATTCAAAACCTGTGGTTCCTCTCGTATTCTGTAGGAGCTTGTCTTTGAGGAAGTTACAAGACGGACTCAGGCTTTTTAAATCCATTTGTGGCAGGATTACAAGAGACAATGGGCATAAATTGAAATGAAGAAAGTTTTGACTGGATATAAGGAAAAACTTTTCCAGCATTAGGGAAGTCAAGAATTGGAATACTTTGCCTAGAATGGCAAAGACTCCTAGACCTCTCAGGGGTGTAAACAGCACAATTATTCCAAGATGGAGCAATAATGTAATTCTACTGTGCCATGGCTTTCACCCATTATTTCCAATAGAGATATATCACCTCCATAATTTCTTTGGTGTACTCTGTGTCAAATATATTCCCTACTTTTCTTCCCCTGCATACTAGTGTAACTACTCAGTTCAACTCAGCAAGCAATCTTCAAACAAAATTTTATATGAACAAAGTATGGGCAACTTTCAGCAAGAAAACTGGAAGCCTGATGTGACTTGGTTGTCATCTTCAAAATTAAATCCATGGACTTATGCTGCCAGAGTTAAATTTCTGAGTGACATCAAAAGCAATTGTTCTAAATAAATCCAAATCAGTCTTTTAGCTTTAGATGATTGCAAAACACCAGTTACACAACTACTCTCCAGGATACAGCCAGGAACCGCACTGTTTTACAGATTAATATCCTAGCGATATTTTAGTTCAGGTAATTATCATAGAATCATAGAATGGTTAGAGTTGGAAGGGACCTTAAAGATCATTGAGTTCCCAGCCCCTTGCCATGTGCAGGGACACCTCCCACTAGAGCAGGTTGCTCAAAGCCTCATCCAGCCTGGCCTAGAACACTTCCAGGGATGAGGCATCCGCAACTTCTCTGGACAACCTGGGCCAGTGTCTCATCACCCTCACAGGAAAGAATTTTTTTCTAGTATCTAGTCTAAATCTCACCTCTTTCAATTTAAAACCATTACCCCTTGTCCTATCACTACACTTCCTGACAAAGAGTCCCTCTCCTGCTCTCCTGGAGATCCTGGAAGGCTGCTCTAAGGTCTCCCTGGAGCCTTCTCTTCTCCAGGCTGAACAGCCCCAGCTCTCTCAGCCTGTCCTCATAGGAGAGGTGCTCCATCTCCCATGCTACTAAATTATTCCTGCAAGATCATTTAATACACAATAATCATCTTCATTTTCTCTCCAAAATAGACTGTTGGAAAATTATAATCTTGTGTTTGAGATGGCCAAGTGCCATTGGAAGTGTTGAGAAAAGTGTTAGTTATGATTTACCCAGCCCAAAGCTTGTCTTTCAATAGTAGACTTTTGTTTGCATTCATCACAAAGTGACATTGGAAACACCCCAGTAACACCCTCTCATTTATAACTGGACATAAGGACGGCATCCTGCATCCTTGTGTAGCACTTACTTACAAAAATCTAGGTTTTGGGATGAAAGCACCATATATCATTCCAAGTGTGTATTTAAGGAACTTTCAGTATAGGATCTAACATACAGCACTCTGTTACACCACTGCCTTTGCTACAAAGTGAGGGAGCACAGCTGCAGATGCCAAGCTCCAGATAGCTGTCTTGTAGCTAAAATACAGCTGCCATTGCCATAACGGCTACATTTGAGAACACAGTACACGCTTTTCAGGAGTCTCCATCACCACATGCTAACTTTTCTCATTACTCCTAATTGCTTGTATGATTCTCCTTTCTTTGCTTTTTAAATACAGTTCCTAACCTCGTTGATTTGTGGTGGATCTTATTATTTCTTATTTTCTCTCTGGGTTCTAGAAAGCCTATATCTATGACAAAGCTGTATTCACAAGACCCAGCAACATGCAAAGGATGATTTATGATACAAAAGTGTATTTTACAATGAGCACATTTGCTTCACTAATCATAGATGCAGAGGAGCTTTCTAAATGGGCCTGGAATGTTTGGAGGATGGGAAATCGGGGAACTCCCTCTTCTGGTAAGGGTTCAGCTCCAGCCCAGGTTGTTCTTGCACAAAAGCCATTAACAGTGGATAGCGTTTGTCTGGCCTCTTGCCTTGGCAACTGGTGGTGCTGCTGACTGGCCGGTAGCCCAGCTGTACTTAAATTGTATCAGGCTCAGCAAAGCTAAAGCAAACTGAAAGGGCTCGAGGGCTGCAGCCTTCCAGATTGTAATGAGGCTGTTGGGTCTTAACTGAATGAGGATTATAGCTCTGTATGAGTCTCTGTATGAGCAAGAACCACTGTTACTAATCCAAGCTTTCTGTAATTGTTAAAAACATGAGATTTATGACTAAAATATGATCACACGTTTCAGGGCTATCGAACTTATATTTTCAAGCTTAAATCCATGAATTTAAGAAAAAAAGATTTTTTTCAATGGCATCTATCATTCTTACATGATCATATGACTCCAGCAGCTACATATGTAAGGAAAAAAAAACTGTAAAATGAGTAGTAGCATAAAAATTCACAACAATGTTACTTCCTTGCATTTCACCAGGCAACATTACAATCTTGCTAAGCTCTGTGCAACTGTGAAAGCTTTTGTACTGGTGTAACAGTTAAATAATTACGATAATGGTGTTGGGGTAATTCCCTTACATTACAATTTCATGAACTGGAATTCCTCTCTGGCTAGAGAGGCATACCTATTAGAAGAAAAGTGGGTTTAGACAACAGCTAGATCTAGAGAGTTAAACTGAATTGGACTAACACGTTCAAATCCAGTCATTTAAAAGCTAGACTGAAGGACTGACTGAAGGACTTCTGGAGTACTCCCAGGCACCAATGGAATATACAAGCGTGCCAAGATACACAAGGATTCCCTTGACTGCTTGCAGTCACAGTACATGAGAGCATTTCAATGGCTGGTGAACTCCAAGTCTTATCATACATCTTTTGTCATACATAAGTCAAAAGAGTTAGCTTGTCCTGCAAGGATGTACATACAAGATGCTGAACTGAAAGCTAAAGTCACTGAATCACTTCTATTAGACAGAGCTTTCCTGTATGCTTTTCCCTGCCCAGAACACTGCTGCTTATGAGAATACTCCTTTGTATCCATAGCCTATTTCTTGTGTGACAGCACACAGGTTATCACTAGAGTTCAGCACCAACAGAGTCATTGGAAACCCTGGCCATTCTTCCGTCCCTAGCTCATTTAAGTTATTAATGTCATCTTCCTCAGTTTAACAAGAATATTACATGAATGGGATGGAGGACACGGTGGTGACAACAAGACACTGAAACACCAATAGAGTTCAGTAGAGATGTAAATAACAGCACAAATACATTGAATAAGGAACTGATGTTATGTTGAGCTGTGAATCAACTTGTAGCTGTAATCCAACTGCACAGCCAACCATGCTCCTGGAAATAAACACACTCCAGGTCATACTCCATGACAGGATGGTTGCTTTGAGTCTAAAGGAGTGTGTAGTATGAGTGAGAAATGTTTCCATGCTAGCATGAGTGAGAAATGTTTCCATGCTAGCATGAGTACAGTAAGACCCGAGTTCAGCATTGCTGTGATAAGACTATAGCACAATTTAAAAAAATCACAAGTCTATTACATNACAGTTTTAGTATAAATTATCCAATAATGCAGAAAAAAAAAAAAAAAAAAAAAAAAAAAAGTCTATTTGGTGTCTGGTTTTTCTTTCTGACTGTAACCTTACTAGAGTTAGAAATTTTTAGTTACATTCACAGGGCAATATAAACATTCATGGCTTGTTTCAAAAAGCCTGCTTTCAGGTATTGAATTAACAAGAATTTAATTTTTCTGCTTTTCACTGTTAAAGTATTTTCTAAAAAATTATAAACATCTTGTGGCCACAAGTCATCTTACAGATTCGTAACAACATTCCTAAGTAACCCAAAGAACCCACAGAGAGTTTGCAGTAGACTGTATGAAGTGTAGGAATAATCATATTTAGAGCTTGTACATCCTCCAAAATAATTCCTTGGAAGTCGAAAGAACAGAATTGTTTCAATGAATGGCACTTAGTCTAAAATGTCTCTATCACCCCATGAACCTGCTGTAGTAAGCACAGCTGAATGCCAATGCACGGCTGCATCACTCTAAATTCTGCCTTATGGACAGTGTCCAGGTTTGTGACAACTTGGATATGAGACTATCAGGCCAAAGCCCAAGCTTTCCATTTCTTATAATGATGCCAAGTGGAAATCATCCCAGCAGAGAGAGCCCAAAGAATGTTTTATGCATCATTAATCTCTGAAAGAGAGATTTAAAGTAGCTTTAGGTCCATGTATGGGTCCTCTGTCGTGGTGAATTACATCTCCATACACAGTCTCTCTTCAGTTCATTTCGCTATCAGCAAAGCAACGTGGTAGTGAAGAGAATAACGTGTGAAGTCTAAAAATAAAACATGAGGTCTAGTTTAATGATGAATTTTACTACAAATCCAAAGATTGCCAGGTTGCAACCTATTGCCAGGTTCAAAGTTTTGAATTGATGTATTTTTAAGAAAATAATAGTTTCAGAATATGCCTTTGTGTATGGACTCGGCTTTGGATTTCAGACAACTCAGTGGTTACGTAGTGCAGGCCCATATTTTATGCATAGATATGTGTGTATCTATACATATACACATGTGTATCTGTGTGTGTGTGTGCTGATCAACAGTGGTCATCTGGCTCTGGCAAGCAACCAGTGAAAACATTCTGTATGTTCCTGTTTTATGCAACCTGCTGACAACAGAATCCTCGTGACAATCTGTCTATCTCGGGCCATGCTTGCCACTGACAAGCAACAAAAACTGAATTTGATTTCACTGCTTCTACAGGAGGAAAATAAAAATAGCAAAAAGAAAACAAGTTATATTGCAGCACAAGCTTGAATTACAGTATAAAAATAGAGCAAAGCTACTTGTTTTGTGTTTTAATTCTGACTATGATAATCTTGGATCTGAAAAAACAGAAGAGTCCCTGAATTATAAGAATTATGCATTACTGAAATATGGAGGCATTTGTGTAGGATCTGCCAGAATATATTTCCTGTAACCAGCAATGGAAACATTTTTTCAACAAAAAGGAAGGTCTCTGGCACTTTCTTTGAAAGACAACAGGTTAAAGAGAAATAACAAAGATCAAGAAAGAAAGGAAGTTAATGGCAGCTTGGGTCCTAAATTACTTTTATGTGCATTTTAATGTGATGAGAGCATTTCTTGACATTGCTAGGTATTAATCAGAATCACGTGCTTCCTCTAATCTCATTGATTAGGGTGAAAGTCTCAGATTTCATAGTTAACTGAGTGTTGTTTACAGACTAGCTCATACTGTGAAGGAGTGAGAGAAGATTTGAGATCAGTCTTATTTAGAATAGATCTGGCTGATTTTTCATACTGCAGGGGAAATGCTTTCGAAACTATCACAAGAGGAAGTGGAATGATTATTGCACAGCAAATATTCCCAGTCAGGTAACCCTACTCTGTCTCTTAGACAAATCCACTGATGTGCATTCAGAAATTTGGTTAACAAGCTAAATAAAGACTCTTTGTTATAAAGATCAATGCTGAATGCAGCACTTATCTTTTCGACTCAGGCAAATTTTATCCCAGCACAGATTTCTATTCTACAGACTTTAAACTAGATTCTAGTGCAAATTAACACAAAGATTTCATTACATTCACTCAACTTCAAGTACTTCAAGCAACTCAGCTGCTACATGCATTGTACCAATTATCACAGAGTCAGCCAAAGTCATCTGAGACGCTGAGTAAATTCTTAACAGTCACTGTGTATAAGCAATACTCCTACCTACCCTCTTTAAACCTGGACTCAGTAACCCCTTGAGAGCTGCAGTTACATTTTGTCACTGCATGAGCATATTCACCCCGTACTCATACTGAGGAGTATTTACTCCACAAAGCACAGAATAATAGAATGGTTGGAGTTGGAAGGGATTTTAAATGCCATCTAGTTCCTACCCCATTGCCCTGAGCAGGGACACCTCCCACTAAGACCGTGTTGCTCAAAGCCCCATCTAACCTGGCCTTGAACACTTCCAGGGATTGACACCCACAACTTCTCTGTGCAACCATCCCCCTCACAGCAAAAAAATTTCTTCCTAATATCTAATCTAAATCTTTCAGTTTAAAACTGTTACCACTTGTCCTATCACTACATGCCCTGATAAAGACTCCCTCCACATCTTTTTGTTAGGTCCCCTTTAAGTACTGGAAGGGGCTATAAGGTCTCCCCAGAGCCTTTTCTTCTCCAGGCCAAACAACCCCAAATCTCTCAGCCTGTCTTCATAGGAGAGTTGCTCCAGCCCTCTGATCATCTCTGCGGCCATCCTCTGGACTCAATCCAACAGGTCCATGTTGTTCTTATGCTGGGGGCCCCAGAGCTGGAGGTAGTACTCCAGGTGGGGTCTCACCAGAGCAGAGGGGAAGAATCACCTCCCTCAACCTTCTGGCCAGGCTGCTTTTGATGCAGCCCATAATGCAGTTGGCTTTCTGGGCTGTAAGTGCACATTGCTGGCTCATGTTGAGCTTCTCATCCACCAGTGCCCCCAAGTCCTTCTCCTCAGGGCTACTCAACACATTTTCCAGCCAGCCTGTATTTGTGCTTGTGATTGCCCCAACCCACATGCAGGACCTTGCACCTGCCCTTGTTAAACTTCATGAAATCGGCATGGCCCCATCTCTCAGGCCTTACCAAGAACAGCATCCCTTCTCTCCAGCACGTCTACTGTACCACACATCTTGGTATCATTGGCAAACTTGCTAAGAGTGCATTCAATCCCATCATCCATGTCACTGACAAAGTTAAACAGCATCAATCCCAGCACTGGCCCCCTGAGGAACACCACTCATCACTGCTTGCCATTTGGACATTGAGCCGTTGACTGCAACTTTGTGAATGTGCTCATCTACATAATGCCTTATCCACTGAGTGCTCCATCAGTCAAATCCATGTCTCTCCAACTGAGAGACAAGGATGTCACACAGGACAGTGTCATATGCTTTGAACAAGTTCAGTATTCCCTTATCCACCAATGCTGTAAACCTGTTGTAGAAGGCCACCAAATTTGTCAGGCACAACTGGCTCTTAGTGAAGCCATGCTGGCTGTCAGCAATCAAATTGTCTCAAGTAAAAGAATGAGACCATTTGTGGAGTAAAATATGGCATCATGAAGGGCTCTTAACTACAGGACAGCAAGAACTAGTGTAATCACAATAAAAACCATGTGCTTAAAAATTAAATTTGAGGAGATCTGGAGAATCAATGAACTGTATATTGAAGCCTACAGGAACCACAGATAACAGCCTTACTGAAAATGTACATAAGGGCAGAATGGAACATATAGATCATAGGAAAAGTGAAAGGCAAATACATATGTGTCTATGAAGTGACATGAAACAAATCCATTAAGAAAGGAAAAGCAAAGCAGTAAGTTTTGAATTAGAGAACAAAACTAATCCCCCTTTTCCATCCTCCTCACAAACAGTGTTTTTTAAGTAGTAAATTTTAAAATTTACAGGTTGAAAAGCAAACTTCAACTAACTGGAGTCAGTGATTCCTAGAATTATATAGAATACTGATCATTTCTTGTGCTTCAATGTTCCGGATAAAAAGCTGTGTCTGCTCATCTTCATAAACAGTATGAAAACTTACTACCTATGTAAGGTCTCCTTTAAACATCACAAATTACTTTCTTCATTAAAAGCTTCCTCATTATTGTTAAATTAGATTGCACTGAGATTCTGAAGAGTTTTTGCCATTTCTCTTTTAGAAGTACATATAATGAATAATGTTTTTCTGGTTTTACTGTGCAAACATCAGGACAAAAGATATCAACATAGTGTATTTAACAAACTGTATCTCTTAGAACAAACTGTTAATTAGAGTACCAGCTGCATCCAGCTCTATCCTTTGAGTGTAATGAGCAAATCACTTAGGCATTTAAAAATCTATTTAAACTTGATTTAAATGTTTTGATGGAGGCAAGTGAAGTGTGAATTCCAAAATGTTAATTTTGTTAAACAATTGACTAAAGCTTGAAAAGAATCATAGACCATCATGCAACAACAAACAGATCTCATTATACTATATTAGTGGGAAAGACAGCCAAGTTCAAGTCATCAGTAGGTGGTTAGAGAAGTTACCACTGATGAGCCAAGTTTGACTATAAGTCAGTTTGGATCTATGTATTCATTTTTAAAAGACATACTCTCCTCATATCAGCAGAAATGATGTATCCGGCTTTTATTTTTTCTTGTTTAACCTTGAGACCTGGTCCCTCGGTTGTCTTAGAGCTGAGATGCCATAGATTCCCAGAACCAATAAAGTGTGATCTGTGTTTTCTTTGGGTCTTTGTAGCCATGAAAATAAGACAAGCTGATAGTGTCTGCAGAAGCGATGGCCTCTCTGTAGGTCAGTTGTTCAAAATACACGTGTATCATTTGCTTCCTGGGAATGGTGAACACATCAAATGAAAATAAACCAAACAGTGGCTGGTGAATTTCAAAGCCAATTGTTTAGGTGACTTAACTGCTTAAAAGAATTACTTTCTTTTTGTGTTTCAATTTCAGCTGATCCAGTCCCTCCTACCATTTTATGATAATTTGTCTGTTATATAACAAAAACCTTGGTAGCTTGCTAAGTGCTGTACCTCAGCAACTCACTGGGCCCTTCCAAAAGTCATCTTTTGACATCAGACAGCGGCAAACTCGTTAGTTGATATTCAGAAGAAAAACCAAGGGGAGCAGCTAATATACTAAAAGCATGTCGGTGACAGCAGTAATGTCCATTCTTGGGACTGCAGCAGAAATATATCATATTCAGTAGATTTATAATCCCGGTATCCTACTAGATAGCTATGTACTCTTTGGGTAAGTGGAATATGGAACTGCACAAAGTTTCATTTGACAGCACATAGGTAAGGACCTGTTTTCATCTCTCAAAGTAATGTAAAATCTCTTCTTCCTTTAATATTTGAGATACAAATTATCTTAAAATTCCTTTTTTTTTTAGTTTACAACTAGAACACTGTTCTTGCAACCCCATATCATTCTGTGATTTCCCAATGAAAAATCTACCTGCCTCCAGACTGAAAGGAAGTCACATCACCACAGCAACAGTCGCACTTGAAATCAAATATATTGTCAATAATTCTTTCAGTTTGACCTCATTAATTGAACAGATTCTACTGGATTGAACAATCTCCTAGTATTTTGCCAAAATGGGATTAAAAATCATCTGGGGATATGGAGGGCTGCATAAACTTTAAGAACACAGATTATATTGCCAAAGTCTTCTAAAAGTTTTACACCATTTTCATAGCTATTTAGACCTAAAATTCTTGTTGAGTTGCAAAATTGCAGAATCTGAGTCCATTAGAGAGCTCTTATAAATTCCAAATATTGATTCATTCTGGATGGTAAAGGAGAATGAAGTTAGATGTCTGGAGTCACATTTGCAAAAGCTTATTGACATGTTATAGGGAAAGAGATGGTTCCAAACCAAGAAAAAACACTCATACAAGATGGAATACTTTTTAGGGATTACCATACAAAGAATAACATATAAATCCTTCATATCAAGTTTTCTACTTATCTGGCTTCCCTTTGAGTTATGTATTAACATAACTCAGTATATTCTTGCCTTCTAATCTTAGCAATAGAAATATAACTGTCAGCAGCTTCTTTGACTCTATCAATTCAGCATATTTCCCCCATCTGTCAGCAAGCAGCAGTGCAGTAAACAGACACCAGTCTAACTTAGCTATGAATACATAAGAAAGTAAATAATCCATATCAATTTAAGGTAAATTGTTATGGTTGGAAAAACAAAACAAAACAAAACCAAACCAAAAAGCCCAAAACAAAAACCCAAACCCCCATATATTAGGCAACTGCTAGATTTGACTAGAAAACTTGAAACTTTCATAGCAGCATGAAAACAATATGCTTCAGTCCCTGGAGTTCTAGACCTAACAGCACGACATCCTGTTAGGTCTGCAGGTAACAACCATCTTCTTGGGAACAGAAAGAGCTGAAACAGCAGTAACTGGCTCCTCAGCCCATGCAACAGGTCCTGCACTTTAGAGACCCCTATTCGCAGTAACATCTGACTTTGGCTGTAACTAACTTATGTAAAAAGTAACCCATTACAGCTTTCTGGCATGAGTGTGGGGGAAGCATTCAGATGAGCTCATGTTTGGCATATAATAAGGTAGACTAAGGCTTCTGTAAGTTTTCACTATCTGATACCTGGGTAACCACACTATCTCAAAGAGATGTCTCATGGGAGACGGTGGAATTGCCAACCACAGCAGCTCCTTTGGAAGGACTTAGAAAAGTTGACCTATTCCTCTTTTCAGATCTGACTCAGGACAGTTTTCAGAACTCATTGTGAACCTCATTCACAAGGAGAAGCTTCCCTAGTGTTCAGGAAGACTATACAAGTCCTGATTCAGAAGCACATATAACATTTCTGGCATGTCTTATTAAGTAGATTTTATTACTAATTAGGCTGCTAGGCAGATACTTGAGACATCCTAGCTAAAGATAGATCTATGAAGCCTTTGCAGACATGAGCAAACCCTGCTTGCACTAGAGACCAACTAAATAGGAACCAGCTCTGAAAAACAAGTCATGTAGACATAACCAAAAGATGCAAAGCTTATTAATCAAAGCACCATGACTGTGCACCTGATGGTCAGAGCTAGCTCAAACCTGGCCAGTTTACATGACAGAAAGTAAATTTGCATCTGTTTGCAGAAGTGTGTGCAGACATTCCCTAAGTACATACCCAGCTACACCAGGCAGACGGACATCTTGCTGCTGCAAAGCTTGGAGTTTTAGCACTTAATGTCCTTTGTGATTTGTCCTTAGTTACCCCATCTGGGTGTCCGTCAGTACAATATGAAGGTAATAACTACCTCTTATAGACACAGCTTTTAGGTTCAATACATTTAAATTTCCAAAGCACTTCTGAAGTTTTCTTTACATCCCTCCCTATTCCCCCTTTCTCTCTTCAATTTACACTGTGCCTTTCTTTGTAAAATATCCCACTCTGTTTGCTCTGCTTTTTTCTCCACCCAGTCTTTCCCAAAAACACTGAAGGCAAGAGCAGAAATTTCCAATCCACAGCATTTGGAATGACTAATAATTAGGCAAAATGTGTTCACTGACACCTCTAGAAACTACTCATTATAAAGAGGCTGAGAAAACAAATGAAGGAAAAAGAATTATGGAGGTCACTAACTACGGAGTCATTTGAGACTTACAGGCTTAATGAATAGCCTTCTGGAACAAGAGAACTCCAGCCACACAGGCTGCCTTCTTTGGTCAACTAGGGACTCTGGTTATTTCTGTCATTTCTCTTAACCAAACCCAGGTAAACTGGTAAGCTTTGAAAAGGTGGAAATATTTTACATCTTTCAGTTCAAATGACTATCTAAACATGAAATGGGTGGTCTGGGCAGACTATCAAGATGGGCACAGTAAGGATTTACCTCTTACAGACTTTTCCCTGATGTGATTTTACTTGAGGACCTATACTTTCATGTGGATTGTGTGGTTTCCTTTTTAAGGGCAGGGCCAAAGTTTGGAGTGCAGAAACGTCTCAAATCCCGTAGTTAGGGAATCCTTTTGAGAGAGCAACACATGGCTTTCATTGGTTTTCCTTTTCCAGAGAGAAAGCACAGTAAGTCTAAGCAAGGGAGAATAGAGTAGAAAAACAGAATGCAGCTCCAGACTAGAGCTACAGCAAACCTCATCATAAAAGTTTACATACAGACAATAAATAAAATCTTGCAATCATAGCCAAGTTACAATTAAAGTAGCACAAAATGAAATAACTGGAAAGAAACACATTCTAGCATGTACCAATTAACATCCATATTTTACAAAGCAGGAGGTGGGGGGTGTGGGGAGTAGAAGCATCTTCAAATTGTATTTTATTCTTTCAAAAATAAAAACCATAATTCATGTCTTGTATGCTCTCAGGGCTCAGCCCTCCAGAACACAGAGCAACCACAGCTCTTAGAAAAGCACAGGACACTTGATGGCTTTCAGCACTTTGCAAAACAAAAATATACTATTGTATTGCATCTTTGAACACCAACCTTAGCTTTTCAAATCAATGAACCAGCACCACAGATTTTTTGAGTGAGGTGTAAAACACAGAGGCTGTGGAAACTGACCCAAAGTCAATTGAATGATTCCTATCAGTTTCCCTGGAACTGGGATCAGATGTTTCTGTGTTTGTGAAAGAGGCCAGATTGACAGCCCTGGAGACCACAAGTTCAGTTTATCCACATAACAAGCGCAGCACAGGCAGGAGCATGTGATCTTAACCCACACCGAGTCCCCTGACAGGGGACCTCAACCACTTACTGGAAGAACAGCTTTCTCAGGTGAAAAGGGAATTGACTCTGGGCAGCCCATTTACCCCTTGGCCTCTCTGTTGAAGCTGCCAGTTACAGTCAAATGTTGGCAGCTTAATTCTCCTTCCTTAAACTATTGTCACCTCTGGTGGTGCAGATTTAATTGCAAGTTGAAAAGAAGATTTGTAACTTAGCCCAGCCACAGCTGTAGCTAACTAGATCAATTGGCTTTGCAGGCTTATTTATTGTATTATCTTAAAAATCAACTGGAATTGTCAAAAACTTTGAGAAAGCTTTGATCCTGAAGAAAAGCTAGTACCCACTCCTTACATTTACATTTATTTGTATGTGCAGCGTGACAGTGAGAACAGTCATTGCTGACATCTTTGGGTAGAACAAGGGATTGATGCTTGTGCAAAGGGCCAGCATAAGCACAAATTCCTCAGCACAGGGGTACCTTACAGCCCTGTTCTGTCAGCTGCTCACTGAAAAGTTTCAGCCACATTAAGTTTATCTCCTTAAAGAAAATACATGAAATAAGGGATTTCAAATATGTCAATGTGAAAAAAAAATACCTCTGCTAATCTGCTATATTTTTCTATCTAGAAATTACTTCACTTCCTGATGCTTATATATCTCCCACCCTGTGAATTTCAGGCAAAACAAAAAATTAAAATTTACTGAAAGTTATCAGTTATATAGATGTAACTCCAAGAGTCTACAGAAATTTGAGAAGTTCTGCATCAATTTAAAAAAAAAAAAAAAAAAAAAAACAAAAAAAACAAAAAAAAAAAAAAACAACAAAAACAAAAACCAAAAAATCACCTTATTGAACTATCCAAAAGGAATAGTATTGTTTAATTCCATTCTACAGTGTTTTCTCGAATGGCACTGAAACTCATGTAATTTTCTTTCAGTTCTTTCATCATCTAAGTGCTTCAAATAATACAATTCCTGCTGAAAAACAAGTCTCTTCCATTTCCTTCTTCATCCCCAACCTTCAGCACACTTCCACCTGCCCTGTCCCCCGTGGCTGCAAACCACTAGCCCAGGGGGAATTCTTCACAGGGGTGAAGAATGCAAGTCTTGTCAATGTATCCACAATGGAGCTGCCAGGGCTCACGTGAGGTGTGTGAAAGTCATGTTCCCCAGCTCTGTAAAGGGCTTTTGGGCATGAAAATCAGCCCTGCACAGGGGTGTAAGTAATTTCCAGAGGGTCTCTGGTAATTTTCAGGATGTCAACTAGCTCTCTGAACACTTACCTCATGTTATCCAGCGTTTTACCACCTCACTTTGACACAATGCACACATGCACAGGGAAAGCTCTGCAGCTCAAGAAGCTCTTCAGCACATACAGATGAGGTCAGCCTAAATAGTTTTCCCCCACTCTGAGTCCACACTGCGGGTAAATCGTTTTGTCCTTTAAGAAAGCTACAGAGGGGAAAAATGCTCATTTGCTAAATAAGAGGGGTGCAAAAAAGTTCCAGTCTATCTGCTCTTCAGTTTACAGACATGTAAGGCTCTTGAGAACAAAGGCCAGGAGAATTTCACAACACAAAGGGGTGTGGTTCAGCTCAGGATGCCTCCAGAAGCTTCCCTTGGTGTCACTGCTCCACTATTAGCAGCATTGCCTCTTTCCACTTTCCGTTCCCTTTCCACACTGGCAGACAGTAAAGGAGGCAAATGAGAACTTTCTCTAAACTAGTCTTGACACCTGACCAGAATACCATTTGCAACATTTTCAGATTCTACATACTGTAATTGTCTGATTACCACCTAGTGTAGTGTTTCTCCATTCCTAAAAATTTTGATACTGCAAAAGTCACACTTGACACTCTAGGTCTTATAATACATGAACATGACCAGTGCACAAAATCCTAACATCTTCATTTTGTTTATCTTCAATTCCTCTGCATGGCAGGACAGTGCTTCCACCCCCATTTGACACAAAGAAATATAGCCCGGAGATTTTGGCTCAGCCCAGATGAAACTACTCATGTGTCTGACTCCTGCTGAAATCAGGGGCCTAAGGTTATTTGCATTAACTCTCATGGGAGGTCTGCAGCAGACTCATAACAACTTCCATTCTCTACTATCCCTTGCTTCAGCTCCCATTTGCCTGCCCACTGCTTTAAAAACACTTTTACAGCCCGGGCCTCGGTCATCTGTCTGCTTCTGAAAGCAAATGGCACCATCAACAGAAAGAGAGACTTCCCAACTCTTTCAATTCTTTACATTCCCCACACCTGCTTTTGCTGCCCAACTCTGGGAGAGAAAGACGAGCTCTGCCCCCCGACATCTTTATGGAAAGTACGTAGTATTAATATAGCCTTTTTATTATTATTTACTTTTTAAATGTGGAATGAATTTCCAAGCTGGCAAGAAGTAGGTCTGCAAATACTTGCTGAAATCCAAACTTAGTTTTCTTTGCTTGTCTGTACCACTGTGAAATCGGAATTACCATGCTGCAGGAGCACCCAACTGAAATGTGCATATATTCCCACTTTCCTCTCAGGATACTCAAATTTTCCAGCATCCCTGACTAATTTAAGGATTAACAGATCTTTGGGATCACAGCCCAGTGTAAGGAGGGGGCCACCTAAGCCAGGCGCGGCAGGCAGCTGCGAGTCAGTCTAGAGCAGAAGGGAAACTCTCACTAGCACAGCTCCGAGCTGAGAGCTGCCGCCTGGCTGGAGGCCTAATGGTAAGGAACTATAATTAGGACCCGAGGGGGTATGGAAGGAGACTTACAGCACCATCCCAGAGTCTGCGTCACTCTGACCTGAGGGAAAGGCAGAGGCTGGAAGTCCTCCCACTCGAGGGATGCTGGCTGCCTAGCTACTACAGAGAAAGAGCCAAAGAAACCGGAGCCAAACCCAGCACCTTCGTGCTCACAATGCCAAGTCAGGCACAGCTTGTAAAAAAATGAACACAATACGCTGTGACACCTAAGTGACTATCACATGCCTGTCACTAGGCTGACAAACCCATACCTTTTTGCAGTCTCATACACATAGATCAGGTATAATTTCTTCAAAACTCAATGTTATATTCTCATTAAAAGCAAGGGGATGAGAGGAAGGCTCAGCACTCCCGAGGAAGAATGTTTTCACTCCAAGATGACTCCCCTTCTTTCAGCACAAGTACATTCTCTGTACCAGTGAAGGAAAGAAGAAATAATCCTGCTTAAAGTTCACCCCTAGTTTGACAATTGCTGCCTGAAGAAAGAAAGATGTCTTTCTGATTTAGATAGGACAAATAGACTGGCCAGGCCTCTCGAGGTGGTGAATATATGCAGGAACTTGTTGCTGCTTTATGGCATTTGGCATAATTAGAGAATTCAGGGATTTTGATGGGATTGCCTTCTATCTGCGTTCCCTCTTCCTGAAGTCCCATAAGAAAAAAGTCCTGTTCTCACATCAGCTCCTTTCTACACACAGTAGCTGTTTGATCACAACACTGTTTAAAAATCTGGCGTATTTTTGTCAAAAGTGTTTTATATCATCAAACATAATTTAGCTTAAACTCTTAAGTAGATGTGTCCCTGTTACCTATGCAAAAGCAAGCATTTAAAAACTCCCTCTAAAACAAGAGGCCTAGAGAAGAGTCTGAACATAACTATTGCCCAGCTTCAGACAGATTCGCAATGTCTCTAACCGTGGCTTTTATCCTTCAACTGGATGGCATTCCATCACTTCTTCTCCAAGGGGAAACACTCAGGTACAGCACAGAAGCATACAACATGGCTGGCAGTAAACTACACCATGGGACAGCAAAAGTGACACAGAAGTGACCCTATAGCTCAATGAAATCCCAATTAGCTCAGTCAGCAGAGAGGATTTAGACAAACATGTAGGGGTCTGCTACCTTTCATCTAATGGAGACCTATAAATGCAGGCACAAGTCAAAACATTGCAATGACATGGTTGTCTTGGCACAACAGTGAATTCCAAATATTTCTGTATTGCCTCAGGATACAGCTCCTTTAATACTCTGTCACTATCCTTCTGGGTTTTGGCAACTGATCTTTTTACTGCTTCAGGCCTGTAACTCCTGTTGTTAAAGCTACAGTGAGTCCCAGAGCATAACCTCTAAAAACAGCAGATGAAATCACAGAGTTTGAAATACATCTTTCATATGAGAACATAGATTTGGGCTGTACTTCAACCCAAGATCACTGGACTAAACAATACTCTTTATTTATGTTAGTCAGCATGAGCAAAACCCAAAAGAAATAAACCCCCCTTTGATTAGACAGTAAACCATGCAGGATTCTGGATTTGGTCTGACCCTTGGTTTTGAACCCTTGTTTTCATCTCTCTCCACAGCACCACTCTCACTGGAATCAGTGTCAAATACAGTAGAAGAGCTCTCAGAATACAATAGGATTTTAATTCTCTGAAATCTCTGTAATGGTTTCAATACAAAGACAGAATGTTTTTAGCTTAGCGCAGCAAAAAAAGTCATCCAGGATACCTGTTCTAAAGAGAACCACCAGCACAGGCTGTATTGTTTTCTTTCCTGGCACAGTCACTGCTCTTTAGTACAATATAGGACACCAAAGTCTGAACACTTAGTCTGCAGATCATCAGAATGGTGTTGGCTCAAGATTCTCTTCTTGTCATTATCTCCTTGCTCTATGCAAGCCTGAGAAACTTCTGTAACAGCAATTCCCAAGTTGTGGTCTACAAGGAGCTGCCTTGCTCTCCTCATTTCCACAGAAGCCCTTGGAAATAAAGAATATACACCAGCTTGGCTATTGCAACATAATAAGATGAGGAGATCAGCCAGCTGGAAGCTTCCCTTAGAGATTAAGCAAGAAATGAAAGTAAATCCAATGAGCACCAACTTGAGGCCTGAAGCTGCCAGCCATAAATAAGAAGCAACAGCCTTCAAGTGGAGAAAGAAACAAGACAGCCAACTGGCCAGTCATCAGGGCAAAGAACAGAGAGAATAAAGTGGAATAAATGGAGGACAAACAAATTCACAGAACTTATTTTCTCACTTCAAAGGCCTGACTGTACAGAAACCAAACTATGAGCTGCCACAATCGCTGCAGGCTTGTGCACAATTAAAGAGAAGGTGGTGTCCACATGGCATTTAAGAACAGCTCTACTGAAAAATCGCTGAATTGAGATTCGAACAAAGGCTGAAGAAAAGTGGGAGGTAAAGATAAAGGGATTACTGCAATGAGATAAAATACAACATGGATTTAGCAAGAGTAGATCATGCCAGAGTAATCCAGTATCTTTTTCCTAAGCTAACTGACAGTTTAAGGCAATACAGCAGGAAAAGTACAGCTGACTTAATCTAGCAAAACTTCAAGGAATCATTTGATATAAAGCCATATCAAGAATATCTTATTACTAAAGATAGCAAAAATGGAGATTAATTAGACTGATAAGGAACTGCCTAAAAAGCTTGATTTGTGTTCACAAAAGCTTGAGTTTTAGACTGGCTGTTTCATGTTTTCATTAACATTCACAGCAGAAGAGTGAGGAATGAAACAACGGAACCTGCTCCTAACAAGAAGCTGGAAAACCTCAGTAATAAGAAGACTAGGGCACCATATATAAAGTTGCTAACTTGTTACTGGAATGACCATAATGGGACGTAATGTCTCTTGAATCTGTTATTTATTCAATCTGCCATGGGTTTTCATACAACCAGCTTTCAAGTGGTAGATCTAAATGAATGAAATGTAAATAGGACAGATTTTCTTTTTCAGCTTGTCTGGCAGCTTAATGCAGACCCCATGAATAAAAAACGTCTAAAGCTTTAGTTTAAATCTCGCGATGCAACAAGCAAAATTTTTGCAGAAATGCAAGTTACATAATAGCACAAAAGCACAAACTTGGTTTTGTAGCACAGAGAATATAGAACAAGGTTTTGCATTTTCTTCTATACTAGACATCAGCTCAACACTAGACATCCTGAAGCTCCACGCTGCAGAATTAAATTCCAATAGGTGTGTATGCAATGCCCCTGTACGTGTAGACTTGTGTTCAGTTACCCCCGAAGTAGGGAGAACTGAAAAATGAAGATAAACTGAAAATGAAGATAACATGAGCTGAAACCAGCTTGCAAAAGATCCAAGTTTAGGCAACAGATCCAACAAGGGTTCACTCCTTGAGATATAACTGTGAAATCCAGAATGCCACAAAGTTAGCTTGCAATAGAATGAAAAGTCTTTTGAAGTATGGGGGAGGATGGAGGAAGAAGAGAGGTGACAGTGAACGCAGAGAGAGAGATTATAGCATTGTAGGTAACGAAGCCACAGGTAGGTCTTATTTTCTTTTAGATTTTCCTTTGAGTTTCACTTTTTTCATGTCTGTGGAGACATCACAGAAATTGGCAGCAGACATCACACCACCCACACAGGATTTCCATTTTTCACAGGGTCAGAAATGCCAAGATATCTTTCACAACTTTAATATCAACTCCAGTAAGATTTTCTTTAGTCTAGCATAAAGATTAAAAATAATATGAAATGTTAGGTTGATTTTCAACATAAAAACATTTTCAACGCATGACACTGTGGTACACAAGTGATATCAATGATTTCCTATCACCATCAAAATGGTAAAGGTGAAAAAAAATTCTATAAAGGCTGCTCTTCAAAACACTACACTTGAAGAAGGAAGAAAGAAAAACAATCTCCATATGGCCTCATTCTCCTCTGTGAATCTGAGTTTAGCCCAGACTATGTTTACTATATTGCATCTGTCATCCCTCTGACTTAGTTTCCATGTGCAACACAGGACAACCAGGAAATCACATATGATAGGAAACTACATCCAATTACAGCACACTGGTTGACAGACGTGACTGGAATGTGCAATATATAAAAATGCAAACCAAAATTATCGGCCATATCAGGTGGTCTTTGACAAAAACCCAAGAGTGTCCTCTCCAAGTGCATCCTCTAATCAGTCAGAAAAAAAAAATCCTGGTTGTTGATGCCAAATTTTTGAGGAAGATGCTTTGTTAATTCTGGTTTCAAGTGCCTTTTATGAATATTTTCTCTGCTGAGTATTCCTCAGAGAAGACTGCACAGATACGATGTTTAAGGCCTTGATTCTGTAAATACTTATCATAAGAAAAATTTCACGCATACGGCAACCTGTCATTGAAAGGGTTGTTCACTTGCCTAAGGTTACTCATAAGGCTCAACTAAAACTTCAATGAGAGCTGCAGAAATTACATGTATTTAACAACTTGAGCATGCTGTGTTTTTTTCTTCATAAAAGTTATTCATTCACATCACGTTCTGTGAAGAATTCTTTGAAATACATGTTTTGTTGAACTTACGCCTGCTTCTGGATTCTTTTCCCACCATCTGCTCTATTTTCTGCTATTCACTTTCACTATAGAGTTGGTCATCCAAGTCACTGTTATTTTTCCTGTTTGGTTGAATGATTAGGCTTTTAAAACAAGAAAAGAGATTTTTCAAGTCGGCTGTGTACTATTTCTGAATGGAATGCATTAACAAGCATGTTTGGAAGGTACGCTCAAGCTAAAAACTGAGAATAATTTTTTTTTTTAAAGGATTTTTTTTCCCAGGAAACTAATTCAAAAACATCACAGCGTTGTTTCTCTCTTTGAAGTTTATTTTTAATTTTTATAAAATGCAATTCCCCAAAATACTAACAAAACAAAGCTCTGTCCATTGCATGAAATTTTTTGAAACTAGTTTCAATTTAGAGGTATTTTCCTAAGTAATATCTTGAATGCACCAGTATGAACTGAGAAAAATTTACTTGGATTAGCCTAAGTATCTGCATATTCACACTTTGCTCTTTTGTTTCACATTATTTATTTTAAAAACTGCAGCACTTTATAAGGATATATGCAGCTCTGTGTCACTTATAAACAATTCTAGGTCTCCAGAGAAAGAGCAGAAAAGGGAAGAGGATTCTCTCTTTTCTCAGTCACCATGGGTCTCAGAGCATTCACACTGAGCTCTGTCACACACGTCGTATGGCCAAATGGCAGTTGTTCTGAGAAACACAGTGGTGGATTGTAAAGATTCACGAAAACAGTCAAGTGCAAAGGGATTAAAATATGATAGAAAAATATTTTCCAAATAATGTCTATGGAAACCTAGTCAGTGATACTCCAAACAAGGAACAGAAGGAATGTCACATGGTTCCACTGCATCTCCTGAATGTTCCTAACTAGTAAGACGTGCTCACTGAATAAATTCAAGTGAGTGGTATGTTTAAGACAGTGAATGAAGTAGCTGTAGTGTGTTACCTGCTTATCACTAATTAAACATTAATACAAATTAGAATATCTGAAACACTTACCAAATCCCCAGTGGAACAACAAACACTTATCACAGCATTTAGGAATCTTTACTAAAGGATCACACAAAGAATCCTTTGCTGAAAAGACAACAGGGAAAAACAGTCTCTAGAGAATTCTGTCTGGTTTGCTTCAAATATTCTCCCCTCTGCAGTTCTCCATCTCTGGAAGACAAAGGAGGGCAAATCTTCTCCCTGATGCTAGTGTGAATTTAGCTTGTGCCTTTGTATCTCCATGGAGACAATGTAAACACATCTGTTTTCTTTTTGCACATGCGATGGAAGCGTTCTACACAGAATTCATCATTGTGGAGAACGGAAACATTATCTCAGGGTAGAAGCAGGGAGAATTCTTTACCACAGTGACCAGAGCAGACCTGGTTTAGTTCATTTACATCAGTGATCAGTGTCACCAGAAGAAAAGACCAGTGAGGGTAAAGTCATAGATTAAAGCTCAGGGCTTGTGTCTCTTGATACTTGAATCTAATGTTTAGTAAAATAATAGACATTAAGCTCACCTTACAAAGGGAGAAAAAGAAACATAAATGCAGGATATTCACAGCCATCACATGAAATGCAATATTCTAGAATTTTGAAGTGTCAACATATTTATAACATTGCCACAGCTGTTACATACCATTGCCAATAGCGTATAGACACTACAAACGTGCAGCCACGATGAAGGAACAATTCTTAAGACCTGACAACAAAGTTTCATTGTAGAAACTACTTTGTGTATACATTGTAACTTTACATTTCCTCCGACATTTATTAATTGCCAGTTAGTGAAAAAGGAAAACACATTGCACTGCAACTGTGTCAAAATTATTTTTTCATCTCATTAAACACATTTCATCTCCAGAACTGGAAAAGGAGAGGAAAAGTGTAAACCAGCATCAATCGTTTTACCAGCTGCACACTCATTCAGTGCCTGAAACATTTTCAGCTGGTTTTTACCAGTCATAAGAATGCCCAATGTCGCGTGATAATACATGAATATAACATATCACCCTCAAGCATCACTGTCCACAAAAGGACAAAATCAAGATATCCTACCAGAATTACCGTTTCTGACAAAATCAAACCACAGATTTTAGAAAATACACTACATTTACCACAACCACACAACCTTCAAGATGCATTCCTAATATTCCAGCATTTCCTTCATCTTTCCTGCTTGTGAACTCTTTAGGCTTCAACATGAAATAGTCCCATGATGCACTAACCAGCTTTTTGGCTGGGAGAGCAAGCCTAGAAATAAGAAGTTTTTTTTCTGTATAGTACCTTCTGTTAAGTAAAATTAATTACTCTCTGCCACACACAGTCCTCACAACAGTAAAGAAACAGAAATGTTGTTTTAAAGATACATTTTAAAGATTTGTTATGGACTAGTAAAGGACTAGCAGTTTGCTTAAAAAAAAAAAAAAAAGAAAAAAAAAAAAGGTTAATGCATATACTTTATGGGGAAAAGTATTAAGAATATTAGGAATGTGGAAAGCAAACAATTTGTATATTTAGTAACATAATTTCAAAGGGCTATGACAGGTCTGTGCAATATGCAATAGAATGTTGTCCTTCTAACACTCATGATGCAGTATCCAGAACTTCAGATTCAGGTAACTACAGTCAACCTTGGGCTTTTCCAAAATGCTAACTGAAGGTGGGACTTTTTGATCTTTCCTTTGGGCTACAAAATAACTACCATTTCCCAGAAGAAATATATATATGCAGTCTCTATGTATAACAGTATATTCATTCATCTATGGAAGTTTTAGGCCCTTTTGTTAGAAGCTTGAGTATATTTTAAATAAATCATATTCATTTGTCTTCCACTAAATACTTGCTTCTCAGATAAGCACCAAAATATAGAGCAGGCATCAATTTATTCTGTGCAAACCTCTAAATGGATGACACCACCTGACAGCGCTTTGCAAATGTTTAACATTTTAGTTGTTATCATCTTCCCTACTAAAGAAAGCTACAAAATTATGAAGATAAAATTATGCACAAGTACTTCTGACACACTGAAATGACAGAAATAATTCCCTTATGGAGGTCTCTTTGCTTTAGAAGACATGTGGTAGAGTTAGACATGCAAAGGGGAATTCAAGCCCTTGGAGCCCTTGCTCCCACTTTTCTGCACCCCAAGCTTCTTTATTTTCCTATTATATAATTAAGATAATAAAACATCTCATATGAGAAGATTGAGAGGATGATAATAATACAGGACTAACAAACTTAGAAAACAGTACTAGGTAGCTACTGTAGGTGAGTTATCTACAGTACAAAAATCACTTCCCTAGAGATCTTCCACCTGCAGCATTTAAAGTTCTCGCTCTTCTCAGGGTGTATGTATTTTTACATTCACACTATTTGAAAAAGTTGGAAAAAGCTGTTCCACATCATGATTCATCAAGGAAAGCAAACACAAAGAACCTGAACCTAGAGACGTGTACTTGCAAATGCTCTCTAGTTGAGCAGCACAACACATTGCAAAACGGTTCTGCTCATAAACGAAACAGACAACCTCTCTGTTGACTTCACTGGAACATTACACTTTGCACATGCAAAAAGTCCAATTCTTGGGATTTAGTTTATTTTGGTAGTTTTTTTCTTGGAAAAATCCTGTAAGTATGTAAAACCTATTACCAAAATCTCATGACAATGAAATAAAGTCTTCCATAAACTTGGATGAATACTGAATCAGACTCTGAACCATTAACACAGACACCTACAAACCCAATAATTAGATATTTATTGTTCTGCATTTTAATTTTTGAACAATGATAATCTGCTATACACAGATTGCTACAATTCTTCTTATCTCAAAATTCTGTTCTCCTGTATTAATTTCATAATGTTTGTTCTCCCGTTAGTGAAAGTGTTTATTAAATGATGCATTCTGATTTACATCCAGCTCCGTTTCCTAATAAGCTTGTTACACGCTTCATTCAATAAACTGTATAGCCAGCTGCCTAAAAATAAATGTTTACTTCTGAGATGTCACCTTAAAGGATTTAAATTCATCTGACCAAGAAGAAAAAGGTAATTTCAGATAAGAGCTCCATCCCTTTCAATCTCAATACTTCAAATCATCCAGAAACTCACATGAGATTGGGGTCTGAGCACAACAGACATTTGTCCATGTCCTGTCCTGTGTCTACATCATGCCATTCATGCCCAAACCACGACAGTCTGACCTTCATGCACAGCCAATACTGAACACATACACATTCTTGGGACGGATTTTGCCTTCCTAGCTAAATAACTACCAATACCATAAGGAAGAATTACATAAAAGAAAAGAAGCTTAAGCATAAACTTTTTGTAAGATGATAATAAAAATAGTGATATCTACAGCTGTCTACAAAACACCAAATAAGTTTAAATCACATAGCTTGGAACCATTTTGGTGACAGGCACAAATGAAAAGAAGGCACGAAGTAGTAATGTGAAGCGCAGTACCCTTATGTTCAAGAAGAAGTGCCCTTTTATATCTTTTTGGTTCTAGCATAAATCCTTCTCTACTTCTGCCCTACCCACAAACAAGATTCATGTAAACCTGCCACAAACAGAACCAGAACACACAGACAAAACACCTGGATTCCTACTCTGGAGGTAAAACTATTCATATTGTGCTAATTTATGTTTCTAATGAACAGCACCTTACATTTCTGTTTCACACAAAACCTACTGCAATTAACATGAAAAGGTCTTTGACATTAGTGGATGTTGAATCAGTCTTCAAACTCAGAGCCCAGCATGCAAGTGATGTGGGAGCAGAATAAATACCTCATATCCAGCAGCAGGCAACAAGAAAACCAAATGTCAAGAATTAGGCAGCGCTGAGGCTGTCTTCTGCTGAGGTGAGAAACAAGTATCAGGTTCGTTGTTTGCTAGTTCTCTGATATTCAGGCAGGTTTCTAAAAATAAACCGCTGCTTCAATGTGCTTTCCATTTCCTTAAGAGAAGAATTTTAAATCATATTACAAACATTTGGAAACAAGCTTCTGTGAGCAGCAGAAGCCTGAATAGCATCCAGCTTCTGTCTAACTAGCTCAGGAAAAAAAAAAACAGAAAGTGAAATTTTGCTAGTCCAACCTTTCCGNTCTGTGAGCAGCAGAAGCCTGAATAGCATCCAGCTTCTGTCTAATTAGCTCAGGAAAAAAACAGAAAGTGAAACTTTGCTAGTCCAACCTTTCCAGGACAATAAAGACACTTTGTGAAAAAATCATACTTTTCTTTCAGTGTCAGGATTATCCATTTAAATGTTTCACATTTCACAGCTTTGCAGCTGCCATTTTTAGGCTAGGTAAACTTCTCAACTTCCAATATTTATTTTAGAAAGGTACCAGCTACCTCGCAACGGGGACCTTCACCCAGGGTTCCCGTCCCCCGAGGCAGGAAGGGATGTTAGCATTCATGTTGCAACTTAAAGTGTTTCATTGCTAACTAGATACGCGTGATGGCCCATAAACTTCCAGAGATGTGTCACAGAAAAGATGCACACCAAGTCATGTTTTCTCAAAGGACAGGTCAGATAATTAAAGCTGAACCCATTAGTCATTTCACAGCTTGTTTGGATTGGCTGTGATTTTTTATGCCTTTCAGAACACTCAGCTAAGGAATTTCATGAGATGGCAATCCTGAAACTGAAAAGGGCATGGCAATTAGTCCAAAGCATGAAAGGAATTTGATTTTCTAATGTCAATTTTTTGACTGCATAATGTATAATAAAAGGAGCTTGTAAGTTTTGGTTCAACAGACACAAAATTATCCTTGGAGGTGATGTGAAAACATTCCCTTAAGTTTTTGTAGAGTAAGATAGAAGTCAAAATGCCTGAGCTATTTGAAACAAACATTTCTTGTTGTCAAATATAAGGCCATGGATTATCAACCTGGGGTAGAAGTCATCAGTCAATATTTACCGACGATATTCTTCTTCAGCTATGGCTGAGCAGCCTGGGTCTGACAGAGTTCTGCTCCGGGCACACACCCCGCTGGCACTCCCACATCACAGGAGCTCTTGTCCCTTTTTCAACTTTGCTGGCAAAGCCTCAGCACAGATCTCAGGGTGAATTCATCTACTATATAAATATATACTGTGGAATCTTCCCTTGGGAAAAGAGTCCATTTTCACAGAGAACGGTCCATTCTGATTGAAAGTTTCACTGATGCAGGAAGTCGTATTTAGTTACAATCAAAGACATTTATTTTCATTTATTCCACAGCTTTTCCAGAAGAGCGTTTGCTAGAAATGGCTTCCAACTATCAATACAGAACACAGAACATATATTTTCTTGAGATTGTTAAAACATTCCAATGTTTTTATAATTCATTCTTTCAAAAGGACAAAATAATATTAATTCAGAGGAAATTTTAGAATTAAAAAGGAGGTAAGAGGACCAAGAAAATTTTTGGGCAATGCAGTTTCTTCCTTTTTCTCTCATTCCCCAGGTTTCAATTAGAAACAACTAATATGTTTGCTATTTACAGATCTTTAAAACAGCAAGCAAGTATATCAAAACAAAAAGATTTTACTCTCCTTCCTACCCAGCCACAGTATCAATACCTTCTCATTTCTAAATGGGAAAATTGAAATAGAAAGTGGAAAGAATAGAGTAGGTTTACAAAAACATCTCAGAATTCTTAACCAATCTAGCTCAAATCCATTTGACTAAGTGACACTGCTGTTCATTAATTTCAGACACAGAGAATGGAAAATTCCGATCGGGCATCTTGTTTACTACAGGGAGTGCTTCTGCTGGGCAGCACTACGCAATTAGCTATGACGTTGGCGATAATCCCAAGAGTCGGTCTAAGAACTGACTGGTACTCTGAATTACTTTTCTAATCACAATGAAAAATGCTGAAACACATATGCGAAGTGTGAAAACCATGATTTCCTAACAGACATTTGTCACAACATCTCTTGTCCTATACAGAAATAAAGAATAGCCACACTTTTTTCATTTCCCTCCTTCAGATCCAAGCATTTTGAAACAATAGAATGAACACATATTTGGGAAGTTAACTTTTCTCTTGACTCACCATAGAAGACAGGCAGCAGAACACAAGAAACATTTAGGGATAAAATTAACCAAGCACTAATGCTGGGTGTCCAAGACCATAGGAAAAAAGAGAGGGTGCTCTGAGACACAATCAGGGAAAGAACCCCAATGTCAGGGCCCTGACTGCATCCTCCCCTCTCCTGCAGGTTTGACTGCCTGGGCTGGGGGCCAGCAGAGACAGTGCACCTGAGGCTGCCTCTGAAGGTTTAGGCCATAAATTCCATGCTCAGAGCTGGATGTTCAGCAGTACGTATTACTTTTCAATTCATGAAGCCCGTTCCTGTGAAGCAGTATCAGACATTCTTGATTGAAGAGCTATGCCAGAAAGTGTAGAACAAAAATAATTTACTGCATCTCACTGAGATGGAAGCGTTAACAAGCAGTAACTTTTAGTCACAACAACTGGCGGTGCCCCACCATGAGCAATTTCTATAAGATCCATGCCAAAGTGCTTCGTCTGTTTCAAAATATCTTGTCATTGCAATAAAGGGTGTGCATCAAACCCTAAGGACACTGAAGTCAAGTAATATACCAGTCCCTTCAAATGCTACCTGTGTGGTAACTGGATAGGCATTATGGATTTTCATAAAACAAAGAGCTACCTCACTTAAGACAATTCCTGTCATCTTATAATGTTGATAGAAATATATATTAGATCTTCTTTTACTTATAGTGATACCTAAAATGCCCCATCATTTCTTCAAAGAAGGCTAGCCTCTGCCCAAAAAAAGCAGATGTGTTAATCAACATACAAGAATCTGTTGCTCAGCAAGAGCATTGTGGTTTAAAAGTGAGAATTCCTTTCCAAATAGGTCCTGCACAAAATCAGCATCCAGTCAACAATAAAATGTGGTAAATATTTCTGATCCATGTGGAATAGAAGTTAGCTCTGCACTGAGAAAGCTGAACACCGTGTATAGTCTTTTGCAGAGCTGATGGCACAGCTGCATCTCACCAGCTGCTGTCTGCATGAACCTGCCCAACGTGACTTCCCCGCGAACCCTTGGCGATCTGGTACCCAGGCAGAAGTCAGCACTACACTGTTGTCAGCTTCTTCTCTGAGACAGTTTTTTCTTTAAATTCAAAGCTATAACTGTATCATTCATTTTAAAAACATGGATCTCCAAACCTCTGGAGAAAAAGTTCAAGTAATTTTTGTCCATAACAGGCCTCTGCTGAGCTTCACTCATAAAAGAATTGGGTATGGCTTCAGTCCTTGGAACAGAAGCCAGGACAACGAGACCGTATGTTCCATGAGTGTAAATCAGTGCAGTGATTTAGATTACTGTGGATCCGGCCAGTACAGTTCTAGTTTATACTAAATCTAAGTTTTGACGATGAACATAACCCAGACTCTACGCAAACACAACATACAATTACTATGAATAACCAATTTTGGCCTTTTGTGTACATAATTAATTCAGATATTTGCATACATAAATATATTTTACATCCATTTAGCGTATTGCGTAATAAAAACATATCCATCATATAATTAACTAAACGCTTCAAAAATATGAGAATGATGCATAGCTCTTATATGGCAATTACCTGAACCTCGAGTTTCAAAAAATCACAAGGTAATGTCTTTTAGGGAAAACAGTACAGGAGAACTCTAGAAGGGTGGTTTAGAAATTCTAATCATTTTTAGATTCCTTATTATTGTAGTTCAGAGCTTTTTAAAACCCTACCCAACAGTACTAATAGCTAAAATATTTTTAGGGAGGCTCAAAAATTCTATGTAAATAGCTGTTTCTGACAGCTAAGACTGCAAGTAAAACTCTATGTGTACCAAGGGCAGGCCAGGAAGGAAACACAGAATCAAATAAAAAGGAGAGCCTGTCACTAGGAAGTGTCACTTAGAGCAAGTAACATATCAATATGTTATAATATCAATAAATAGTTACTTTTACCAAAACTGCAAGCCACCATGTGCTCCTCACATTACTTTCCCTTTAAATCATTCAAATATAAAATAAGTAAAGCAATAATAAGACTTCTGGTTCCTCACAGAAGAATTTAATGGAGCTAATTGTGGCTATAAAGCCCCGCAGAATTTGTTTCTGAAAGGAACTTTATAAAAAGCAGGATAACATTCATCATGTGAGAGTACACATATAAAAATCAATTACTGCTGCATCTTTTTTAGGTTATTTTGTTGGTCATTAATTCTCATTCTAATACTTGGAGTTCTGCCCATTCTCTAAGGAGCTATACCTCCTTAATGTGCATCAAGACATGATGTGTTCTCAAACACATGTTCTCAAAAAATGTATTTTGTTTTGGGGTGGGTTTTGGGGGTGTTTTTTTAGAGTAGGGAGGGGAAAGAAGAGTATAATGCATTTTGCAGTGAACAACCTTTCATCTCCCCTGTCGTCTTCCCCTGCAACATTAGTTTTGCAGCTGTTAACCTCTCCTCCCCCTCTTTTAAAATGAGTCTTCAATTTCTTAAAGGAAATTGGGGAGTCCTAAGGAGTTTGAGATACACCAAAGCTATCCCATGGACTCAGTCAAATTCAGTTTGTCTCATTTATCATCTTTTGTCTCAAGGTAAGTGCAACTGCAACTAGGCACTGCGGGCATTGGGCGGGGTGTTGCAATTCACATTCCAGGGAGATGCTGCTGCATTAGGGCATGCTAATGCAAGCATCATGGTCCCTATACCTCCTGCTTAAGCCAGGGCCTAATTCTGAAGGAATCACACAGATTCAGTAGGATCCATCTAATCGTTTTAACTAAATAAATGCAGAGTGTGAGGTTTAGCTCCACATACTTACTGCTATGCTACCAGCCTTCTTAAACACAAAGATAACATTTGAAATTCTACAAGCTACATATAAGTACTCTGGCCAGTTATATTATCTTCAGTTCATCAGTTTAATCTTTTTTTGGAATCCTACACAAACCAGTCTATTTCCACAGGCAAACCAGTTCCATTAATTGGTCTTGAGCATCAGGCTATCTTTCATTTCATTCCATTCCATTCCTGCTTTGCTCATTTCAGGGGAACAGCATCCATTAATCTGATCAAGAAAAACAGAGCCAAACAACTCACTGAAACTTTTCTATTTGTAATGGTGACCAGAGCACTGAAATCAAAGTCTTCCTGGTTGTGCTGGGACCCGAGGAAAAAGGGAACTGTATATGCTGATGTGCATTTTTTTGATAGTGGAAAAGTAGATTATTGCTTTTCCATTGCAAGTGGACTATTAATCTTCCTGTGAATTTACAATACTCAAACAATGACCCAAGAAATTTTGAAGGTGTTTAGGAGTATATAACTCCAGAGAAAAATGCATTTTATTTCACTGCTAGGTCTGGAATACACTGCTCTGCAATGATTCAACATTAGAAAGAAGTTCCTGTATCTTCCTTTTTCTCTGTGATACATCAACCTACCTCCATACTGTGTGCCTCATCATTTGCATTTTAATTTTTCAATGTCTTGTAGTACAGTTGTGACACTGAATGATGATACAAAGTATGATTTTCTTCAGATCATATGTAAGATGCAAATGTTTCTTTGCTTCCAAATCAGCACATCACCAACAATAAATTACCCTGTTATTGTGTGTACTGTGATGTGAGGAGGAATTACTAAGAATCAGTCAAAACCTCAGTTTAAGGCGCTTTTCCCTTCAACCCACTTCTCATTCTGTCCACTGGGAAAATAACCTACTAAAAGCCAAAGAGATTCTCTCAGGTAATAGGCATGAGTTTTGCTCTTTTGATTTTCTCTTTGGCAATAACAAAGATTTAAATTAACTTTAGAATATACAAGTATTATTTCGTTGATTCTCTGGAAGCAACACATACAACATCCCCTGAAAACCTCCCTCCCAAAATTCAAAATTTAATTCATAGCACAATGCCTACTCCAGGACAAAATGCCAGATTCCTGAAAGCCTTAGCATTCTCTCTGCTCTGCTGCTGAAGGATTGCTATTCCTAGAAGAATTCAGCTCTGTAAGATAAGTGTTAATACATTATTTCTGTAGGTCTCCAGGGCCTGAAGTTTGAATTTAATGTGAATTGAATAAAATCATTTGCTTTTTATCAGCATGGTCCACGAACCACGGTTTGAGGCCAATATGTGACTCTAAGGAAAATGAGTTTAGCTCCGACTCCCTAATCCCTGGATAAGATCACAAAATCACCACACATCACTCAGTACTGTTTAGCAAAAAGCATCTGCCTCTGGAGTAATAATAAAAAAACCCTGAATTGCAGTCACTGGCTTCTCAAAGATGATGACCCTTGCAGGTTCAGGTGAAGTATGAGATTGTGTACGGAGAGGATGGAGTGCAGCCAGAATTGCACAATAACCTCCATTTTGCACTATGTTTGATTTCTGGAAATCTACTCAGAAATCTATTTTCAAAAAAAGAACCATCCTCTTGCACACTTTTTCTCTCAAACACACACATGCACATACTATTATGCATAATAATTCTGAGTTAAAACTGATGCTCTACTGTAGGTATAATTCCAGAATAAACATGAGAGTAACTCCTGACGTAGACTGTTGTAATAACAGATTTAGTTATGATTTATTCAGCTTATTCACATGCAAACATAGGAACTTAAATATAGAGACAGTTGCTGGAAGAATTAATGTTCTCCATGGGATTCATGGAATTACATATGCTAAAGAAGTAAAACACTCAAACATGTAACGGCCAAAGTGTACTAGTTCACATGAATGCACTGTTATTTCAAATATTGGTGCTACCTCTTCTTGATCAGCTGCAACTAATTTCATAAATAGAAAGTGGCAAGAACAAATAGCAAGCAACTAAGAGAAACCAATAACAAGAATTTCACTGAAACTGAAAAGTATGTTTCGATTTCAACTCCGTGGCAAGCACAGATACCGAACATTCAATAGCAGAAACCCGGTGGTACATGTGTCTTGGCAAGGAGCAGAAACAAACCAGTACAACCAATTACAACTAACCCTCCCATTTAATAGGTAAAACCTAATCAAATGGAACACTTCTGACAATCTGATGGAAGAATCTTGCATGACAAATATCCCTGAGAGAAAAAGCAGAGGGAAAATACTCTGAACATGTTATTTCTTAAAATTTCTTCTCAGAAGCCTGTGAGCTCCCTTAAGTTTCTTTGCACAGTACAGGATGAATTCAGTAGAACAGTCTCAATTTTTTTTTTCTCTGAAGCAAGCTTAAATATTTTTTCTCCATCAGGTAAGCTTCTAAAGAACCTTTTCTTCAAGCTCAAAAGACTATGAATCAAACTGCCAAAAAATGGAGGGATAAGAGTTTAAAGAACAACAAATAAATAGACGTAAGCCCCCAAAAAATGACAGACCCTGACATTGCTTAGATATTTTTTGTATAATTCAGGCAATTACAACCAAGCACATTCTACTCTGGGTAGCTCCCAAGTGCAATTCTTAAATTCAGAACCATACCATTATTTAGGCATAGGCAGAATAACTCCAGATATACCAAAAGCAGAACAGAATTTAGTTTGCTTGTTACACAGAGAGAGTTGTAAAAGCTTAATTTAAGATTCAGTTTGCTAGTGTGAACACAGTCCCATGTTAATCTGCTGAGACTGCAAAGTAGTTTAGAAAGTGGACAGAGCTATCACACAGCTATCCACATCTGACTGCCTCTATTAATTCAAAGTTAATTAGAAACATATTTGAAGTAAGCACAAAAATCAATGAAATCTGAAATAAGAGTAGCTAAAAATAGTCATACCATTTAAACTAAGTACAAGTCTGTGTCTGTAGACCAGTTTTAAGAGTTTCTGCAATTTCCATTTGAACTCAAGTGCAGTGAACTGACTCCGTCTCTCATTAAAAAAAAAAAAAAGAAATAAATCAAAACCATTTCCCAGTTGGCACAGAATTTTTAGGCAATTATGTCACATCCTGACAATAATATCTGGTGGATATCTGTGCATCCATACTTATAGTCTCTTTAAGAAGAACCCNCAAAAAAAAAAAAAAACAACCAAAACACCAAATCCAAACCCAGCAAACTGACAGTGATGTTCAAAGAGGAGTTAGACGTTGATATCTCTCAGAATATATTATTTCTTCACCCTGGATTAAACTGGACATATACTCATCTGAAAGATGGTCATGCTCAATAATTCATTATTAAGTATGAATATGTTATTATCATATTATTAAAATTAATTACTCAGTGCAGATGTGCTGCAGTATTTTCTTTCAGAAGGGTTCACACAGGCTCCAGCCCAGAGATTTTCAGCACTCTTTTTTCAAATTCCTTTTTGACAAAAAAGGACGTGACCATCATTGCCTTAGACCTTGTTCAAAGCTGAATGTCTTGATCCAGTTCTCTCCTCATAATCCCCTCCTGCTTCCTTATTTGACCTCTTTCTCGTTAACTATTGAGGCTCAATTTTTTCCCCCTTTCAACTTCGATTCACTTTTGTTTCCATGCTCAGACTTGTACATTTCCTGCCCACACACCCCACAGATGACAAAATTCTTCACTCTGAGTACAGGTCTGTTGTTGCCCCTCTGTCCTCAATGAGGAGCTCTGACAACAAGCAGGAAAACTAGAGTAACCGGAGCTTGTAGGGCATGTGGGCAACTGTATTAGAGATCTCTGAGGTGACAGGTGACTTTTAAATCTCAATTTTTCACACATGCAGGGAAAAAAAACATTAACACAAAACATATTGACTGACTGAGATACAGCAAGCTGTCAGTGAACAAGCATAGGTAGGAAATCATGATTCAGGCACTTAAGCAGGAGGAAAGCCTCAAAAAAGCAGGAATTTTATATACATTCCTTTGAAATTTACAGCTAACCTCTCTAATGTATATTCCAGCTCAGAGATAAAACATTCATAACGGCAACCAGCATTTATACAAAAAGTTATATTTATCCTGCTAAAATAGTTTCTCCTACTTGTTCCTGGTTAAAGCTTCAGCCCCACTGAAATTGTGCCAGGTATATATATGGATCTCAAAGACATCAAATCTTAAGTGACAAGAAACAGCTTCACAGCATTCAGCTCAGGAATGGCAGCAGAACACAAGCTCAGGGGAATAAAGAATATTTTCTTTCAAATGCAAATTTTCACGTAGAAGGTAAAGTTTTGTCATCTGATGAGAGACCTCTCCTGTCATTCAGTGCATGTTTCCCATAGTAAACCACTAATCTTCCTGCACTGCCTTTTGGGACAGTTTGGGTTTATATTCATACAGATAAGCAGAGAATGCATCTTTGTTTACTAACAACACTGGAAAGAGCAGCAAAACTACCATTCATTCCCTGCTGTTTTAAACAGAACCCAAACTGTAAAGGGCAAAGCATGACAGTCCTTTTGCCCGTGGACAGGACTGATCTGTGGAACACCCAGATACTGCTGCAGTGCTAAATCCGCACTGGTACACTGGCAAGGCACAGCCTGAGAAAAGGATCCAAAGCAATGGCAATGAGAAACGTTGGCACAAGTTGCCAAGTGAGAAGCTTGGACTGTTATCGCAATACCTAACCAATAAAAATTGTCTTGATGGTAAATTAAGAGCTAAAAATATTTTAACTGCCCGCAAGAAATGTGACCCATTGGTCCGATTTTCAATGATTGAAAATGCCCAGAAGCAGATATTTAAGCTCCTACACAACATGTATTCAAGGAGGCAGTTATGTACCTAAGAAATGCAGAAGCCTATATGGTTTTATTGTAGCTGAAAACATGGATTTCAAGGAAAATATCTGGGTCTCGGGTACACAGAGCCAAGTCCTTTGAAAATCCAAACGTAACACGCTTGACATGAAGACATGTAGTTCAGTGACAGCCCACGGCAAATACAGAAGAGAATCCTTCAGCAAAGGACACAAGGAAAAGCACAGGAAACACTGAAGAACAACTATAAAATACTTTCCCCAGTAAAAGCATTTAATACATTATCACTGCAAACTTACAAGAAGATTTTAAATTAGTAGTAGGAATGAAAATGCAGAGAAGTCATCAGAGAGCTATGAAGAGAGCAGAGTGATGCATGTGATCTTTTCAGCTTCTGCCATTGATGATTTGAAGCAACATGGAATATCTAAAAGTTCTTTCTCTTGATTGGGGTTAGAGGCTTACCTAATTATGAATGATTGTGCATCAGATGAGACATCACAAACAATGATCAAAGATAAGATATTCAATATAAATGGCCTCTGTGAATGTCCTGTTTGATTTGCATATTTTCAAATTAAAAAAATCCAACACAATAATTATGCTAAATTCTGCTGGGATTCATTTCTAAGCCTTCCTTCCAGTTTAACAAGTTTGCCCTCTAAAGCCATTGATGGATTCCTCCCTAAGAAAAACACTTTACTGTATCATTTAAAAAAAACCCAAAAACACACGAACGCTTCTAGAGCCCATGGGAATCAGAAACTGTGGACTGAATCTAATCAATAAGTGGATACACCCCAAACTCACCTTTAATTGAATTGAAACGGAACCCTCAAACATCTTGTCAATTTACACGTATATATCCCACAAAAACATACATCAGACTGTCAGCTGGCAGACATGACTGAACTGAACGTCATTTTTTCTGGTGTGCAGAGCCTGCTCTTTCCTTTTTTCCCACATTGCTGATCGTGTTGCTGCCTTATAAGCAAATTCAATTTCTTACAATTGCTAAGTAAAACATGTAATTAGCATTCCAGTACATCAAATTGCTGCCAGCCCACACCACTTGTTCGAGAACTAGGAATATTCCCCCAATAAACAATGCTTCTGATACTGACTTTGGATGATTTCTGCAATTAAGTTGCTACTTAGCTATTTCACAGTGGTGGTATAAAAGCTCGTTCACCATTTGGAAGACAAGCCTAGTTAACAGAACTTTGATAGTTAGTATGTGGGAAAGGTGATTTACCCTTAAGTTGGCCAGTGTCTGCCTTCAATAAATGAGGAACAGCAAAAGAAATCCTGTGAATTCAGGGACCGGAAATGTCTTTGATTCTTTTTTCTTAACTTGTTAAAATTAGTGTGTTTTGCCTAGACAAAACAGTTTCATTTTCATATGGGGAATATCAGTGTGAGGTTACATAAATATATTAGCAATCATTTTATATTACAGCTGTGCCTGTGAAGTTGTGCTCTCCTCTAACTGCTATTTTTGACCTCTCAGACAGTATCTTCAAAAAATTTATCTCTGATATTAATTCATGGCTGGAGTGTCAGAGGTTTGAATTTAAATTTGAAATTAAATTTGTTGATTGTTTTACTGAGCATAGCAGCTCATGTTTTACAACTTTTTGATTCAAAGACATGGATGTTTTGTACTATGAGACCTTGAAATCTGAAGCTTATTCATTAGTTCACTGGTAAAGCTTGTAATATGTAGAGGAAGGAATTAAAGAACAGAAAATCAAACCTGATCTTGAAGCTCACCTCCAGACTTTTGACTTCCCTGAAACTGAGTTCATTGATAAAATTCATTTGCTGCCACGTGATTCATTATATAGGCATTAAAGATAAAATATATTACACTGCTCTACGCTGCTTCTAGATTTTACTTAAATAAGAGATAAAATACCTTAACTCAGACTTGACAGATGCCATAATCTTGCCTACAGGGAGGCATTCAATTTATGGTTTCCAACAGCTCAGTAACAGGGATGCTAGAAGCTGAAAAAGTGGCCCTGGCACACCACAATTCTAGCCCTCCTGCACTACAGTTGCTCACCCTTATGCCAATGGGAGGGGAAAGGCTCACTCAGATGTCATACCAGACCACACGATAGAACAACAGCTTAATCTGCCACCAAGACAATTACTCCAACTACTACCACTACATCAGTGGTTGGTACTTACTACCAACCATTGATATAACAGAGTCTTTACCAAGTTTTTGTATGGCTACTGAGGCTTGTCATGATAGATAATATTGACCCTAAAAGAGAAAATCTCTTAAGATAATGCAGTTTTTTGTAAGGAGCAAAATATGAACTTATTACAGTTATGATTTCAGAACATTACTCTCTATTTCTCAAGACTTCCTTTCCCTCACCAGACGATAGCTTCTGTGAAGCTGATGCTCCTAAAAATGGAAATGGCAACTTATTTCCTTCCTGCCACTGCTGCTAGTTTTCCTATTGCAAATGTATTTTGGATGAAAAATGCCAAGAAATATGTTATGAGGAAAAAGAAACATACTTACACAACGTATGTCAAAAACTAGCAGCAGCAAGACTGATGTCAATAAACTTGAATTGTTCCATTTGAGTGTTGATGAAAGTTTATGGAATGCTTTCCCAGATGACTGTTGCAGAGAACTGAAATCACCCAGTGACTTTTTAAAAAACAGGTGCAAAATAGATCAACCAGGCCAATCAGTTTCTGCTCTCCTCATTAATATGCATTCAAGATGAGTCTGTCCTAAAGCTTGACGGGAGATTTAGCAACCCTTGCATTAGCAAATACATGTCTGGCATTCCTTTTGATTACCACTACATTAGTTTAACAATTATTAACAATTCCCATTCTCACATAAGGGAAAACGATTTAATTATTCATGTTGACAGGTCAGTGTAATCAAAATCAATTTGTTACTGTTAAGGGTAAGGAACCAAAAGGTCCTTATCACAAACATATTAAGCATACTATTAAAAAGAAGGAATCAATACCTTCTTTTAATTGCACATACTTTCTTTAAATGGGTAGAAGCATTTGCTTGAAAATTAATCTAGTACTGGCCATTAATGTCATCCTGGAGCCAGTACAATTCATACTAATGGCAGGACACGTTGATCTTACTTAGATCAACTAAGATCCAATCTTACCAAGTAATTCTATTTTACAAAACATTTCATGGGTACTTTAAAACACTGGGGAATTCAGAAAAATAGCATATACCCTATCAGTTCCAGTCTTTGGACACACTAGAGCTTGTAAATTGGACAATTAAAACTAGCAATTAAACGCTATCGAAGCTAGTGAATGCTAATGGATTTATTAGTTCCCTCTGCTCTAACGGCAAATTGGGCTCCTCTAACTGCTTCCCAAAGGAAACCACCCTTTGAGGGTAAGCAAAGCATGCTCACCCTCACCTAAATACCTGATAAAGAATACTAATTACTTTCAACTTAAGAAGGTAAAATTAGAAAGTTACTTGCAATTCTTACCAAAACCATATGAATCGGGTACATTTGCAAGTAGCTACAAAACTGTAAAAATCAGAAGTTAAAGCAAAAACTTCTCTTGACAGAATTCAGTAAGAAAATGACAGGAAGGTTAGAGTTCCTGTAATGTTATAGCTACATGGTGTTCAAATACAAGCTGAGTCACCAGTAGAATAGCCCTTATTGAATTACAGATAAGTTCAGCTCTTGAAAGTACAAAATTAGAATTTCTGAAGGAAAGAAAGCAATACATAAAAAACCTACTACAGTAACCAACTGAAATCATACAAGAAATGGACCACCATTTTCAGAAGTATGAAGGAAGAATAGAAAAATAAACATGAAATGGAAGGTTAAGCTGCATTTTATATTTAGAGGACTTATTTTGTATGTACCCTGTTTTTTTCATGATTTTAATGCAACCGCCCTATTACAAATCAGAAAAGTTTTCACTCATGGTTTTACTATTGCTGTTTGATCCAGACATACATATTTTTACACAGACCCTTATCACAGATTTTGCCAGTTTTCTTGAAGCTGACATCTCAAAGAAATATGTGGAAGTGTTTCCCCAAAGACTGCTTCAATTTTAGAGAGCAATTTTCAGAAACTTTTGGTCTTAGAAACCCAATCGCTGTGCTGGTACAAGGCATTTGGCATGCTGATGTTATGTGTTTCCAGAAGACAGTAATCAAAGAAACAGATGGGAAAACCCTTGGCCATCAGCTTCTGCCGTGCGTCCAGTAAAGCTGAATTAGTAGAACAAGACTAACAGAGAGAATAACACCCAGCGCAAACAAGTGGAATTGCACAGCTACTAAAGATTTACAGTTTTACCACAGCTGGCCAATTGTCTAGGCACAATTCCACATTCTTATTTGGTTTCCACACAGTCTTGGTCACGCAAAATATTCCTTCGTTGTTGGGGGTTTTGTTTCTTTTTCTTTTTTTAGTTAGCCAGCTGGTATGAATCTATGTGGTTGCCAGAATGCAGATGAATGGACTATGTTTAAGGTACACATTCCATTACTAAACTTATGAAATAATAGATTCTAAACTGATAGAGTTTTATTGGCTCCAAAAACCAGCATGTATTAATCTACATTTTTCTGAAAGAGCTGAACTAGCAGCATCTATGTGACTGGAAGGCGATACAGATAAAGGAATCGTTGCAGTTAATGTAGCTTTATAAGAAATCCCATTAAAATATATGGAATATCTTTGGTTTATTTTTATGATATATAAAGTGAAATGTGTTTTGACTAGATTGACTAGGTAGAGGAGTATGGAATTTATTATAAACAAAATGTGAAGAAATCATTATTTTAATGTTAGAATATTGGTGTAAGATTAAGTGAATAATGAAGTTAGTATAATTTAACATCACTGTGAGGCATCGTAAATGCACAATGACACCAAGCTAAGTGGTGCTGACATGCCCGAGGAACAGGATGCCATCTAGAGGGACCTGGACAGACTCAAGAAGCAGGCCAGTATGGGATTGCTCAACCTGGAGAAGAGAAAGCTCTGGGGAAAACTTACTGCAGCCTTTCAGTAGTTAAAGGGAGCCTATAGGAGAAATGCAGAAACCTACAGGATCCTGCAGAAACTTGACATGTCAACACAGAGCTAAAACCCAAAGGTTTCAAGGTGGTTCCATGGCATGGGGTATACTTACATTGCATCCCCCTACATGTCCTGTAGCAGCCACACTATCCAGACTTCCCCTTATCTGGAGGGGATCCTGTTCTTACCCAAGAGGTAAGAAGTGAACTGTGTACAAAATAGAACAGATCTAAGTGCCAAATCCAAATGTATTCAGTTACAGACTGATCCAAAGGCTCCCAAGGCTTAGTTGGTCTCTTATTTTACATTAGTAGCTGTGGCAGATTGATGCATGGACTCCAATGTCCAGGATCAAAATCAACTGTTTATTAGAAGTACTGCATTTATATTGTCCAGGTAGCAGGCTCAGTAAATTTCCATCTTGAGTAATCACAGTAAATTCCCATTGCCTACATATCTCTTTCCTCCACCCACACACCCCTCAATATACTACTGCTCCATGGTTAAGTTCCCATCATGTTCTATTGTTTACTTCATAAGCTGCAGAACATTGTTCGTGTCACTAACATTGGTCTCCTCAAGTAGCAACCAGCGTTTCTTCAACTCCCATTGAATGGACACGTGGACAAAATGTAGGTAAGACTTAGAAAATCACCTCCAGTGAAATTAACTTGGTAACTGCAACATACTCTGTGTATGAGTTTGAAGGCTTAGGCCTCTAACTGCTCCACAGCAACAAGTTAAGAGCAAATTACCAGTGTACCAGTGACAAAAGTGTGCTCATTAGCAAAGGTCCCTATTTTGCCAGGGAAGCCAACCACTTAAAAAGCAGCATTCTTCATGCTAGAAGACTGAGATCCACAGCAGCATTGTGCTTTTATAGATCTCCAAATTAGTAGACATTTTTGTCATGTCAGGGTTCTACATCTGTTTAAATGTTGCAAACATTTATGAATATTAATCACCATTTGTTCCAGAAGAGCTGTAAATCAGTTAATTAGGAACCTGTCATCATGTTTATATTGTCTAAAGGAAAATATAAACCACAACAGAATATGAAATTAAGCTAAAATTTAGTCTACAATCATCATTTATAAATACATAAATTGGTGTACTCAGAGCCTTCACATAACATGAGGCGATCTTTCTTTTTTTCCTTGCTGGTCATATTTTGATCTAATAAATACAAGAGCCGAAAAATATATTGTGATGACATTCCATTAACAGTTAGGCAAAGCACAGATCAAATGGGCCACTTCTGGACGCTCAGCTCAAAGAGGCCAGGAACTTCAAGAGATGCTGAGAATTACAGAGAACAAATCCCTAAAATCAGCAATAGAAATAAATTACCCATAAATAAATTATATGCTGACAAATAATAAAGGCTCAACTGACAAATATTTAATATTGGAACTTTCCTTTCTATATACCTTCTTCCAATATTTACTAAGCTAATAATTTCAGTATTTTTTGAAAGCAAATTGCTGTTTCTCCATACTCAGTTAATTTTACCTCTAAACAAGAAAATCTCCTCACTGATTCACATCACTTACACTCTGGATCATTCATATACTCCAGCCAGCAGTGCTTCTGATGTACACTCTTCCCTCACAGTTTGGGGAGAATACAGCATATACAGGTTGGCAGCACAAGTGTAACTTGTGTAACAAGTGTCCTTTGAAATATTTGCCTGACTTCGACCCTTCTCTAAATATCATGCATTAAAAAAACACTCTGCAGAAAGGCTCAGCTATTGCCAAATGCTGTTTTCACTCACATTCTAAGACCCAGAAGTTCTACCTGCAAACCAGACTTCTAGGTTTTAAGATTTCTCAGTGAAGAAAGCACATAGTTTAAGTCTGTTAATAAACAGGTGCAAAAAAACCTCAGCAGTGCCTTTAGTAAGTAACAGTCTTAGACTGTTAACACCGGCTCAGTAATCTCATTTCAGTGCACAGGAAAAAATGACTTGTATGAGGAGCAAACTTGTAGCTGCCTAATGCTTAAATGCAAACTTCTCAAATATAGTGAGCGGTGAAGGAGACAAAACCAGCCACCAAGAATAAGTATATTCGACCACACAGTCTTCCTAATGTAGATGGCTTTTTGACTATACATGACTTTTGATGGATACTTGTTCACTCCTTTTCTATTGATTTTCAATTCAAACTTGCATGTATTCAATTTCAACTTTATCAGAAATGCCTGAAAACACTCCCAAAGCTTCCATGCAGCTGACAGCTAATGCTCAGACGCCTAAAATTTTACACATTGCCTCATGAGAAGTATCTGCATGTAAATTTTACATCACTTTTTCCACTTCCACACAAATAAGATACAGCACGTAAATTAAAATAAAAGTTAATTCCCTTTCTTACACATTTTATCCCTTTTACAACTATTATGCCTTATTTGCAATAGAAAGCAAAGTACAGGGTGTTTCCCCATGAGTTAAAGCCCAGTTGAAGTTAATGACTGCTTTCTCTTTTCTTGGGCCATCAAGTCTCAGGTCAGTGGTCATCAATCCCCAGGAAATGCCTGGTTCCAGAAATCATTACTGCTTAATTGAAAGGATAGCAACCAACACGGTAGAAAGCATATAGCCTTCTACTGGGAATGTGTGAAGTACAGGCTCACATTGAGGAACTCATTTCTTCCATACCCTCAGATCAGGAGTTGAGAAAAACCTGGGAGGGAAAATAAATCTGAGGATACAAAGAGCTTCAGCAACAAACCAGCAGGTCATAAATAAAATCCCCCCACAAACGCCAAGCAGTTTTGTTTTTCTTTTCTCTCTTTCTTTTTTTTAATCATTATTCACCCTGACATGAATGCTAATTAAAATTTTACACAGTGTGTCTTTTAATTAGCCGTGGCTGGAGTGGTGAAAGCTATCAATATTTAGCAGGATAATTGTACGAAATGACTTTTCAAAAATGAACAGCAGGCATGAATCCACTCAACAGCAGGGGGTTATTCAGACACACACTGTGCAAGATGGGGTGCCTCAGATAATGTGTGAGAGATAATAATGCACACAGGGAGTGACACATGCTGCCATATTTTGTGCTTCATTGGCTTTCTGCAAACAGCATTTGGCTCTTGCACTCAGGACGTCAGGGTTCACACAAGCTTCAAGCTGGTGATTTTTATCTTTATGTTGTTGATTTATTTTATCTTAAATAGAAGGATGTGTTTAGTAACAACACGCACAATCAGAAGACTGAGACACAGCTCCACGTATGATCTAGTTTTATTATACATTGCAGAGGCTAACAATGAATGAGATCAAGAAAAGAGGCTTGCCTGCTTTCTTCCTCTTTTTTTTTTTCTTTTTTTTTAATTTAAAAGGAAAGAAAAAAAAAAAAAAGCTTTGCCCATCCTGGCAGAATATAAAGCAGTAAATTATTTTCTGTTTTGCAAATGCATGGTGTAAATGTACTCAGCTTTATTTTGAAATAGGTTTGTAACAGCTCACTTCTCACATAATCTTTCTCTCTTTTCTTGCACAAAAGAACTGGGACAGGCAAATTACAACATAATCTGCTTGTTCACACAAACCAGAAAAAGCATGAAACACCTGCAGATGTTTCCCACATGCACTGAGGAAATGTTCAGGAACATAAAATGGGGTTCGGAGGCAGTTATTCACAGTGCAAGCAGTCTGTGGGACAAGGTCCTTGAGGAACTATGTATTCAAGAGGAAGAACCCAAATCCCAGCACATAAATTTCCTGTACAAAGAGCCAGATATAAAGCCCCAATGAGAGTAGTAGTGTGCACGTTCAGGTGAAATGTATGCAAGAATCAGTTAGTTTTAGAAAATGAGAATAAGCATTTTTTTACCAGTTGCCTGCAGAAAGCCACTTGTTTAACCACCATGACAAAGAGGATTCCATCATCTCCTGTGACTGGGCAGGTAGAGCAGAACACCAGTCTATGTCCAAGACTCTTAATAATACTAGAATTAAATGTAAAGGGCTAAACTGGTACTGAAATTTCTGCTTGTCAGTAAGCTGGTGGATTGATGACTGAAAACTGGATGGATTCTGTACAACATCACGGTATTGGTATGATTTCAACACACAAAACCCCACAGTGCAATAGACCACTAAAATGCATATGACTGCAGTATACTCTGGCCTTCTCTTTTTTCTTTTTCCCTTTCATAGCACAAGATTAATAGAAATAGCCTGAGTCCACAATGCAGTATTTCAGCAGAAACATTAACTATGTCTTAGATATGGCACATCATACAGCATCAGCTGCATCCAAATCTTTCCCATAATTTCTTTACAGCCGAATCAGTTATATGAACTCACAGACCAAGCCACATTGTGTATCATCTCAATGCGTACCAGCAGAAGAACAATTATAAAGCTGCTAATGCAATTTGATTGACAGAACGATGAGAGGTTTATGAAGCAAGACCACTAGGAAAGACACAACATAACCGAAGCATAAAGCACTAAGGTTTACAGCACCGGAGCCATTTGCAGGGCTGTACCACCAACAAATTACCACTTCACGGGCTCTGATCTAAAGTTCTGTGAAGATACAGGAGTCACATCACTGGCTTCAATGACTACTGGAATGGGCTCCCAAATTAAGCTTGTGTGCAAGCCTGGGAATCCAAAATCTTGTTCTCAATGCTGCAGGAGGCCTGTTGAGTGCCTTCAACCAGTTCTTTTTACCCTTCTGTGCTTTAATTTTAATTTAAGCTGAGAATCACAGTAGTTTCTACAACCTCCATTGAGGAACAGTTGTAAAGCTCTCTCAAATTCCTGGGCAGTGGTATACTGGTTCTAAGTATTTTTAACACATACAAACCTGGCACTTAATAGTTAAGCAGCAAAGAGGCACAAAACATCCAGAGACACCAAAACAACACATCAAAGTATCCTAAAGTTAAAAAAAAACAAACCACAAAACAAAAAAAAACACACAAAAAACCAAACCACAAAACCAAATAAAGTTAAAACTTAAGACAACCAATTTACTTAACTGCTTTAAAAGAGTTGTATATAAATACCTGAATTTACCCTTCTCCAAACACAACTCAGATCATAATCAGAATTTGTCTTTAAAAAAAAAGAGGTGAGGCAACAACAGATCATCAGCTTACGTGCAGTAACTCTTAATTCTTAATGTAACACACTGGAATGACTGTAACTGACAAGATTGTAATAACAAGCCAGAAAGTACATAAACACAGACTGAGTAGGACAGCAGCTATAAGAAAAGAACTAGTTTCATGCTTGCAGACAGTATCAACTTTAAGGAATGACCAAGTTTAGCATCACCAGCAAGCTGATATTTGCCAAGTGTTTTAAAGATGGGAGACTGAGAACTGGAGATGGGTGGGAGCACTGGTATCAGTAACTTGCTCCTTCAGTTATCGTAAATCCTCATAGGAATGAAGTTCTCTGTCAGTATCTATTACCCGCCTCAGGGGGCACAGCCTAGTCTTCAACACTGTTTGCACACTCTTGTCCCCCTGGAGCTCCTACAAACCATCACCCTGATTCTTCCAACTCTTACACAAATAAATTAGAAAAATAATTACATGCAATAATCTATCTAGAGCCAGCAGCATCTGCATAGGGTGAGTAACCCCAGAGATCTTGTTACGCATTCACAATACATTAATCTTGCTGCCAGTAAAAGTAATTGCTTAAGAATTAACTTGGGTATTTATAAAGGCACCTTACCCTTCACATAAATGAAAGTTATATCATTTAGTGAGCCTTACAAAAGATACAGTAACTGAAGAGACATTTGGATTAAACAAGGAAATAGTGTTGGATCCTAGGGGAATGAATCTGCCATAAGTAAGAAAGAGATCTAACCATAAAATACTACTGTAATTTCTAAAGTGAGTGGTTGTCTCTCCACAGTGTTAATAGATAATGAACACCAAAGTCTCTTGGATGTTTTGGAAATAAATTAAAAAAAGAAATTACTCAATAATGAAGCCTAGATTTCAAAAAAATTAAATATGTAGCTCTGGTAATCCATGCCTGGAACAGACGATTTAACAGGCAGAAATACTTCCATACCAGTTGAGTCTGTTTTCTGAGAAGGATAATGTGTTCCTACAATATTACAATAAATAAGTCATTTAGTTGGGTATAACAGCTGCCTGAGACTCCAGCAACTTTGCCATGTGTTATATAATGCAGGACTTTCAGTTTAGCTTTGCTTCTGTCCAGAACTGGTGAATGGTGCTGATGTTATGAATGAAATGAACATAGATTTATTTCTGCTTGTTTTTTTAAATACCAACATGCACCATTATCCCTGTCACACCCACCAACACCTTCAGCTATGATAGCTCAGTCTTCTAAGAAGCAGCAAATACGTTACAAATATTCCAGGCACAATTTACAGACCTTTAGTCAAGGAAACAGGAGAGAAATGAGTGAACATTTATGTCATTTCCCCTTCTCACCTCTTCGCATAGAAGCACAGAGAACACTGCAGGCCTGATTTCAAGGTGAAAAATGGTTGGACAAGCAGGCAGCTGTCTGTGAAAGCAAACATGAGATAGGGATAGGAAAACAATCCACTGGGAATAGAAGGAAAATAGAACTGATGTGTGAGTAACCTAGAACACCCACTGGGGAACCAGGAGTCACAATGGAGAAGCTGAACTCTATAAAGAACTGACAAAAATATGATAATCTCAACCAAAGAGGACAAGACACTTGGAAAGTTTAGAAAAGAAAACCAGCTGTCCCTGCTACTTTTGTTTTATCTAGAACAAGTCCGTAAACTTCTTTTCTTGCACTTTCTTGATGAAGGAGCCATTTAAGATCCTTAAATAATAAGCAAGCAGCCAGAGGAAGTGGGATCAAAGGGCACTATGTTCAGTGAGCAGGGCAGCTGCCATATAAGTAGAACACATGGATATTACGGATTTGAAAGACTAAGCTTTGGAGAAAGGCAACATAGATCTGCACGCACAGATGGACAGACAAGCTCTTTGCCACTTGCAGCAGAGTATGTCCATATCCTCATGCACCAGACCTCTTGTATTCTTTGAAATCTAGGACCAGGCTTTACTGCAAGCTTTGTGCCTTGACTGCATTTTATTACACACTGAACCAGTGCTGGGCAAGAAATAATTTAAGTACAACCTGTGGATTACTACCCATAGGATATAACATTAACTCTTCAAGTTGTCCAATATTCTGGTTTTAACCGTATCAGTTTTAATCATAATCAGTTACCATAGGAGAAGAGCTTGGCATGCAAACTGTTGAAAATTCTTCCTGCTAACTACAACCAAACATAAAACTCTTAACTTTTTTCTTTAAATTAAATCTTATGGAAAAAGTTTCACAACATAAGCATCCCTCTCAAATTCTTCAGAAGAATTGATAAGGATCATTATTGCAGTCATTATTTGTGGCTTGACACCCGGAAGTTTTCAAGAACATCTATTTTACTGTTGGATTAACTAAGATACAGAGAGGTAGTTAATATAAAATCAAAGTAAATCAATGGAAGACTCCTAAGTGACTTCTTGATGACCTAAGGGCTGTATGAGTCATTAGTCCTCATTCCCTTCCCAGTATTCCTCAAAGGGTAAAAAATTAACTTCAAGCTACTGTGTCCTTAACAAGGTTAATATCCTTCATGTAACCTCTTCAATTTGCCTATCTGTACCAGAAGGGCTGGGTGCATCACTGAAGTCTTTAAAGAGCAGGAATCCACAGAAGGTCAGGATGTAAATGTGATATTTCACTTCAGCCCACAGGTAAGTGAAAGCAAGTTTTCTCAGTACAAGCTTAACAGTGAGCCCTTAAATGTGTATCCTTCATAGCAAAATCAGTATCAATTTAGCTGGGACATGAAGATGAAAAAAAATCAAAATTTGATTTGAAGAAGAAACTTCTTCTTGGAATATGTTTACTTTCCTAAATACCTGTCTTAAAAATATAAAGTCATAGAGCAAAAACATTACACTACTGTAAGAAGTGAGTTAAAAACAAATTTAAAGTGCAATATTTGACCAGATGAAAATATTGTTCAACTGTTTAAAAAAAGCTTCAACCAGTTTCTGAAGATCCCACAGAAAAAAGAAAAAAAAAAAAAAGGAAAAAATGCACCTAAAACTGAGCAAGCAGTAAAAAGCTTAATCTATAAAGCATTGTTAGTCCCTCCAGGATATTTTATTTCTACATTGGTTGAGAATTTCCATGCCAAATATTCTGAGAAATAAGAACTTCCATTCTTTCACAGACATGGTTTGACTTTTAAAAACATATTCCGGAGGGATAAATAAGATGCAAAATGCTTTCTTTACAATAATTTTAATTATGATGTTATTAGCTGTTCTGTTGGAGAGGAGTTCTAAACATTAGTAAATATGTGCATTTGTAAATTTAAAGCTAAGAATAACTTTTTTCCTTCCAAAGTGACATTGGAGCTTTAAGCAGAACTCTGCATCAACTTTTTTCTTTTAAAGCTTTGCCATGATCTATCCAAGAACAGGATTAGAACTATGGTGCCTGCTCCCAGAAATTTATATGTATTAACATTAAGTTGTGTAGCACAGCTAGAAGTAGTATATAAAATTATATTATTTCAGCCATATCGGGTGAAACTCACTCTAGAAGATTTGAATGACACCAGCCCTGTAGGCTGAAGTAAGTTTTACCCACGTACAAGTCCCAGGTGATTTGCAGCACTATAGATTTTTTATTTTTTTTTTTAATTATTTCAAAGTAATTTTACTACTGGATAATTTCTAGCTGATTGCTTAAAGCTACTTGCTTCCCAAAGCAAGAACGCTATGGAGAGGTAGCCGAGGAACTTCATCAGAACTCACTCAGCAAAAATAAGAAAACACGAGCATTGATTTAAATAATTTCCCTACAATTTCAGCACTTAACTGAAACAGGTATGGAAAGAGGATGTAGGGTGATGGCAGCCAGAATAGAACCTAAACAGTGTGTTCTACTCATTTTATTTTACAAACACCCTAAAGTCTGAATGTGTGAAGATGATAGATGAGTCCATAAATTTTTTCCCTCCTTATATTAACCACATAACATATATAACATGTTTATACCAGAGTTATTTATCTCAAACAGCAAAAAATGGCTTGGGGAAAAAAAATCTTCAAACTGCTTTTTTTCTAAAGAAAAAGTTTATTCTGCACATTACCCCTCTAACTACAATACCACAACTGCTGTATTATTTATTTCCCCCATGACATTCCTTTTACTATGATTTGCTAAAACTCTTAAAATGTGTTTGACTATTTTACTGTCAAACTGTCTTTTGTTTTCAACTGTTCTCTTTGAAATGATTCACATATTCAGCAGTCTTAATATTAATATTGCCATAAACTGGCAGCAGAATTCTGCCTGTTGAACTAAAAGAACCACTTGACACATGGGCATATGTATAGGAACAATAAGGCTAGCTATTCTGGACCTATAGTTAAAGAAACACACCAAAATTAATAGGACAATGTAGGGGATCTGATCTTGGGTAAGTCCCTGTAGCCAATGATATGAGACAAGATGAATTTTGAAATAGAACCAAAGGCTCAAATCCCCAAATCACTGAAACGAACCCACTTGGTCTCTGTCAGAGTACTCAGTGCCACACAGAATGGACTGGCATAATGTGAAAATCTAAAAAGAAAATTACTTAAAAACTTAAATTTACTTCCTAAAGAGATGCTTCGTGAGGTCTCTGATAAAGAAATGAATCAGCTTACAACCTTTGCACTTTGGAAAATATGAGAAATGGTATTCCTATCATGCGCTTTTTCACTTCAATTGTCAGGTAATTTTGGATGTCATTCCCAGAACCATTATACCTGACACTATGTGAAAGCTATGTAAAGTAAGTGCTCAGGAAAGGTATACCTACCAGGTTAAGAAACACTCTTGTACACCACTCAGGGTTGATTGAGCAAATAAGATTCTTTTTTTTTATCTTAGGAGTTTTTTTCCAATAGCTTGGGTAAGTTTTGAATTAGCTGGACCACTGGCAACTGACACTGACCAACTGGAAATGGAAACAGTATTAGTGCAAACTTTGGCACTAACTTCAAAAGAAACTGTATCAGAGTCTGTACAAAATTTCACCAAAGAGTCAGATCTTCTGCCACCTGCTTGAGTTACTATTTATAAAATTAGTGTCTGCACTGATTTTTCAAAAGAGTTGAAATATGCTGAACGTCATTTTGCATTACAGTGCTAGTGACACCTTCCCCCAAAAGTATTAAGGATTGGACATTGCTTTTTATCTCAAAGTAAGCATTCACTTCAGCAAGAAACAAGGCAGGTGCAAAAGAGGCAAGGGATGCAAGAACTAGGGACTGGCTATTTCAGAATTCTGGAACAGACTGATTACAGGTAACAGAGGATCTGAATTACATAAGGCCAGTTTTACCATTTAAGCATAAGTATAGATGATTGCCATCTGGAGATCATATTTTCTAAAATAGCTTCTCAAATGGAAACACTTAAAATCTACTTTGAATGCTCAGCTGAGTCCTGAGTGTCTTCATTCTTATATCTATCATAATGTACCTTGAATTTGAAAAATGCTTGTTGAGCTATTTGTACTGGGATGGGGAAATGGCATTATTTATTTATTTATTGTTCTCATTCCCTCTGGTGACTAGCATATCCCAGTTTTGCCCCACAATCCCTTCTGCTAATTTATCAGTATTGTTTCTAAGAGAAACTTGCTACTTGTTTTTCTGGGGGCAATTAAGGTTCTTCTTGTTTAATTTGTGTTTAAATAAGCCATTGATTTTATTTTCAAGGTAATTGAAGGTGGGAATACAGTACTTATTTGATAAGGACCAGCCTAATGTGCTTTGAGTAAAGAAATATTATGGTTTCAATTTGTTATTTTTGTCATCCAAATCAACTAAGCAGCAACTACTACTCATGTGGTCGGACTGTGAGACTCAACGTTATGTGAAGCAAAAAGGAACATTAATAATTCAGTGAAGTGTTACCCATGGCTAAATAATTAGAAGAGACCGGACACAACACACTAGAATGACAAGCTTCTTGTACCACTGAAGTATATCCAGGTGACAATAGGGTAGCCACATAAACAAAATTAAATACCCTAAGTTTTTAGAAGCCATATTTCTATTAAATTTCTGCTACAGGTGCTGTCTGAGGATGTCCACCTGAATGACATGGTAATGTTGCCATCAGCTCCTGGAATGCTCAGAAATAGTTTGAATGGTCTGTCCTTTCCAGCCTCTGAAGGCAGTCATACCCGAAAAAGGGTGGAGACACAGAGATAACCTATCACTATGCACATTTTAAAAATCCATTTTCTCTAGAAATTTGGAGGTTGAAACTGTTCACGTTCTTGGAATAGGTACTCCAAATATCCATGTCTGTCTCCAAAGCACACTTTAAAAATGTATTACCAATTCTAAGATAGGTTTCTCATAGCACCTGAAGCTTTTACATGTTGTAGAATGAAAATTAACCCCCTTCCCCATACCAGACTCCCATTTTGAAAAAGAATAGCAGCTCCTGAGTCCATCTTTAACAACAAGTTGCTGAGTTTTTCAATGGAAAACAGTATAATTCTGTATTTTTTGACACTAAAGCCTGAACTAGAACAAACCCCACCACTGAGCATTTTCAAATGCTGTACTCATATTTTACATATCCTCTCACAAAATAATTTTATTCTGAATATTCATAATTTAGAAATAGAGTATCCACAGTAATAGTTTGCAATTTTTCAGTGTAAAATGTTGTAACATGCCTATGAAGAACCAGTAACTAACAAGTAAAATACCAACTGCAGAGGGTTTGGCATATGATTAAGACAGAGAGACAGCTTCATGGCTAAGGAGTAGATAGAGGGATAACTTTCAGGAAACCTTTACAGGTTCCAGAAGGAAAAATCAATAGGAAAAATGTATCTTCAGAAAAAAGAAGCAGTGACAAATTGTGGCCAGAGCCATCTATGAAATGCAATAATGAATTACTACTTACTGTTCAGGTATACCACTTGATTTTTTTTTAGAGATCAACATATCAGTGCATATCTTTTTCAACTAATTGTTTTCTTACTCTGTTATGAAAAAAGAAAAGGATCTTGAGAATAGAAATCTTTAACAGGACCAACTCGATCTTGAATACATTATTGCAACGCATTAATACCACAACTCCCTTCTTGTTGCGAAGCACATAATTAACAGTCCACATTTGTCTAAATGTAAAACAAAAATTGGAGCTGAATGCAAAAGGAAGAGGTAAGGCTTGCTTACAATGTTGGATGTATTTGAGCTTCTATATCTAAAAAGATTATTTGGCATATTGGGGCGGGGGGAAAGAGCGAGGGCAGAAGCAGGAAGGTCAGCTGCTAAAATATTTATATTTGAATTGTATAGCACCTAGAAAACTCCACAGGATTCAAATTCTGCTTCTAGTGCCAGCTACTGGAAATAACTGCCATGCAGTTTGATTTTGGGAGCTCTTATTAACAGAACATCAACTAGAGACTCTGGGAAAGACAGGGCCTATCAGTTATTGTTCTTGGATTATAAGCCTGTCCTCGAGGCCTACTGCTGAATAAAAGCCTGCAGGATATCGCTTAACTATTGCATTGAAAGCCTGGAAGAAAAAGTTGTATAAGCAGCAACCTTTTCCACCCAACTGCTCTACGCTCTTCCACAGCGTTGCCCGTTTATTACACCATACCAGGTTAATATCATGCTTGTGAGACTCTCTGTTCTTAGAACCACAAAATTACTGAGAGTCTCCATCTTTTATAAATTTTCCTTCCTATGGAGTTGGAGGAAAAAGCATAATGAGAGAGATTCCAAATATTTAATTCCTAAAATGCAAATGATAAAATCTAGCTTTGCTTGGATTTTAAATCTCATGGCTTTGGGGAAAGAATAAGTGGGTATACTTGTGAATTTTCAAGATTTGAAATTGGCAGTATCGCCACTTTCAATTTCCTTTATTGTTTCATGCTAAACTCACGTTTAGAAAATAAAGGAGGTGTTTGAAAAGACAAAAGCAAAATCTCAAACTTTTGAAATTAAAGGACATTATACTGCAAACTAATTACTGCATACTGATGCTGCAATCTGACTAGTCAGCAACTTAAAATATGACATAATTGTAAATAAATGCATAAATATATCAGCTGAGAATACAGTTGACTGTAAATCTGAAAATGGTAATGAAAATGGAATGAAAACTGATGCATTATAATGAGGAGGAATTTGGAGATTAGGCAAAATTGTAAAGGTCCATTAAATTCACTCTGTCAACAAGCTTAGATGAAAGTGACCTCCAAGGGTTATAAAATCTCTCCTCTCAGCTGCTTGACATTCATCAACAGGTGAGATTTTTTCATACTGAAAAGAATGTAGTCATTATATCTGCCTCTTAAAATAAAAAGGTAAGGAATTTGCCATTTTACGTGGAAAGGAAAATATTAAATAAGTTGCAAAGCATAAGAAGAATGCAAACTCTTCAGGTGAAGTACAAGAGTTTCAGTAAAGAAATATCCACAATACAGCAGTAAAACACTAGGTCACTGGAACTTGCTAAATTGAGACATTGGAGGCAACTGATCTCACAGCACAGAATTTGTAACAAAATCTTTCAGGTGCAGATGTCTTTCTATGTCTGCACAAAGAGACCTGACATTTTATTTAGATGTTGTCCTCAAGTTTATCGGCCAAGATAGTCACAGAAGCTGGTAACACAGACAGGTGGAAGGACACCAACCACTGGCTTTACAGAGATGCAACACAGTAAACCAAGCTGTAGTAGACACAGCTTTGCTGCACCTTAGTCAGAGTTGGTAACTTTTATTAAATAAACTGAAAAACAAAAAGAAAGAGAACATTTTCTAAAGCAGTAGTTGTTCACTTTATTGTCCTTTAATAAAAAACAACTGAGATAAAATAAAATTTTGATTTCATGGAGATTGATTTTATCACTATCTTTGCCTTACCTGACACTTGTCTGGAAGAATAAAATATAAGTAAATCTGCAATATAAGTAAATCTGCATGCTTATGTGTGCCTCCTTCCAGGAGAAAATTCTGCTTCCTCTAAACATTTATTCAGTAACAAAAAAAAGCAGTGGAATTTTAAAATCATACATTAAAATTTTAGAGCCATTTCAATAGCTATCTTTGCTTTAAAAAAAAAAAAAAAAAAAAGACTTCAGTAGGGTCATTGACATTTAATGAATTATGAAGTGGTTCTTTAAGAGCATCCCAATCTGGTTATCTTGCTAGCCTCATTAAGATTTTTCTATCTAGAATACCAACCCTTTGATATTATCTACTTAGTTTTGTTTTCCATCTGACAGCCATTACAGAGGAATGCATGGAATATTTTAAGATCTTTACTGGAGACAATTTTCTTCACATCATTTTGGTGACACCACTTGATATCTTGGGTAAATCCTATGACTAGGTTCTTTAAGAGGTATTCTCATCTGATGCAGTCCCTGTAAGCATGCTGTGAATGAGCTAATGTAACTACAGTGTTTTTGAAGACCAAATCTTTTGCCTAACACTGTATACTGCATACTGTTCACCATCAGATATAAAACTCTGTTATGTACTAACCTGCCAGCAGATTGTAGGCTAGTCATCCAGAGGATTTTATTGAGTTGAATTTATTAATTGTCCTTATACGTAAATATAAAAGTTAGAATATAGATGCTAGTTAAGTTCACAGTACATGGCAAGAACACTGAAACCTCCTGCTTAAAAGAACATCTACATCCATCAAAGTATGCTTTCCTGAAATCCACTGCTCAACTCCTGTCAGTCCCAAGCGTATAGATCTATGTAACAGTGCTTCAAGAAAATAGGTGCAAATTTACTAAAAGCAGGGCATTCGGTAATCACAGTTAATTCTTCTGCAAATGTTCACAAACATTTTGTAAATTCCATCAATATCAAGTTCATCTTTATACACATGATAAAATAATAAATACAAGCATTTCTCACATCCCAAACTTATACCTTCTAGTGAAAGTGCAGCTGCCCTAGTCGAAAACTGTAAGTTTGAATCAGTTTACAGTAAAACTGCAAGAATTTTTGCAGTTAATATACTAAAGAAAGAGTGGAACAACATCATCATGCCTCAGAGAGACAGGGGAAAGCACTGTGTGAATCTGGAAATCAGTGGGGAAGAAAATCAAGACAACTGTGGATTGGTATTTCCTTCCAGCACACAGGTTTTGACAACAGAAAAGGGCTTGTTTTAAAATGCAGTTTGCTTTGAATTCTGCTTAACTAAGAAACAACACGTAGGCTGTGGTTCACTTGGTAAAAAATGCACAAAATAAAAAATCCAGTTCCCTCAAATAAGGTCAAAGAATGAACTATTAATGAGTGGAATGTTACAAAGGCAATTCTTTTAAAAAGCTATGCTTTGAAAAGGAGACTTTCAAATTTGTTCAGCGCTGACCTACCCCTGGTTTCATAAAGTATCAGTTCAGTTTGGATGAAATACAGCAAACTGACCACTTCTGAACATTCCAGACTAATTTTCGTAAAAACAAGGTTTTTCTGTTGAGTGTCAAAAAGAGTTACTATAGTTGTAACATTAATAGTATTATCTTCATAATTTTCTCATCTTTTATGTGCACGCTTTTAATTTTTCTCTGGTATACAAGTGCATATTCTTTCAATTGTTATCTGTAGATATTTTAAACAATCATAAAGAGATGTGGAAAGACCACAGCCTATGGCTATCTTATCAAGGAATGTACTGGTAATAAATTACACTTACAATGTGGATGATGCAGCCTTGAAATGCTGTTCAGATGGTAGCCATTCTTAGTGAGGAGACTTGCAAGGATAGTTACTGAAGTCATGAAAAGGCAACTAACAGCATCATGTAGTTCTGCCTTTATCTATATTATTCTCCTAACATGCTTTAGAAGAGAGGAGAAACAAGCAAAGGGCAAACAGCAAACTTTGTGGAGAAAGTCTAGCTAGGCATACTTCTTTAAGTATTCAAAACCATAAGCTCCCTCTACTGGTTTCAGCTGGATTACGCCATACTGTTATTGGTCCTAGATTATATAGTTCCAGCCCTAGCACATAACGCTATTGCTTCTGTCATAGGCAACATTAACTTTTCACTTCTACAGTATTCTTTTAATCCTAGTAATAAAAAGAAGTAGATGGGAACTCATGCAAACTCTAAACCTGTTTCCTTAAAAGACCTATAAACCTTCAACATGTGGGCTACCTATCAATTTTTTAAAAAATGTTATTCACGGGATTCTCCAAGTTCTGCAAAAAACAGTAATGCTTGCAATTAGTAAGACAGATCTTTGTTATTAACAGTACTACTGAAAACCAGAATCTCATCCAAATATGCCACAGCACAAGAAGCGGATAAAAGGTAGCATATGCATTAATTCAGGTCATTAAAGTTGGTGAAACATTATTCAAGCCAAAGGGAAAAAGTACCAATTAAAATACTCTGTAAAAAGCTCAGGCAGTATCTTATATACATAGGTGTATATTGCACAATGATCAGTCAACCTTATATCAAGTTTTTCTCCAAACTTTGTCTCCTACAGCCAGTCAAACAATTCAATCACTCAGAGGAAAAAAAAAAAAAACAACACATACTCTAAAAAAAATAACTTCTTGCAGTACTTTTTGCTAAATAGCCCACATCTGTAAGTGGTCTGGTTACAGTTAACTCTTGTTAACTTTACACTTTCAAAAGCATTTCTAAATTTATCTTATACTCCATAAAATATGAGGTGTAAAGACTATAGCATATTTGATTCTAAAATTTATGACTGGAATCTTTTGGGAACTAACATGAATGATCATACATATGTATACGTATGTATAGTTTCTGGAGGATGTTATAGTTTCTAGAGCCATGTTGATTTGATCAGCTATCTTGTTTTCTACATAGAGACCAAAAAAACAGTAACTGAAGATTGCATTCTTTATAAACAACTGAAAGTTTCATTTTACCAAGAATCAGATGAACTGAGCAGAAGGAGCAGTTCTCCTTCTAAAGATTAAATCTCCAGATGACATAACTATTGCATCCCAAAAAGCATCTTTACAAATTAGGAGGGGAATGACAGGGCTACTATGTTGTAACAGTCATAAATCAGTACAAGCATCTTATCAGGCATCAATAAAAGCACGAGTCAAGAGGAAAACACTGAAAGCGTTTGGCAAGCTGCAAATCAGGAGTCAAAAAGAACAAGAGCTATTCGTGTGGTATGACTGACCTGGAATAGCAGGGAGGTTCTGTAGACATAGATCAGATCTGGTTTTGTTTGGTTTTTTAGCCTGTTCTGACATGCCAGAGCTGAGTCCATATTGAGTGGATTTCTAGAAAACCCTTTGACAATGTCATTTGGACTTCACTGTGATCTCTACACAACTCCCGTCTGGGAGCCTATTAAATGGAAAGAAGTTCAATAATCCATTCTCAAACTAGCAAAAGCACAATTAAGTGTTAAACCTCAGGATGTAAAAGGAGAGGCTCCTACCAAGTAGCATGTGCTCAGTGATGAAATGCAAGTCTGGAAACCCTGTAAGACATTTACTGAGATCTAAATAAGACCATCTCAACAGGCTTCACTTAAGTGAAATTTGTTATTTTCAAAGCAATGCAATCTTGTCTGTTCAAAATGCCCTTTGGATATCTCCTTTGTACAGCACAGGCACAACACATAAGGAGTATGTGCTGTGGCACTGGAATTGGTAAGAACATTGCCATTTTATATATCAATGAAAGTGAGCTCTAAAATGTGAACATACTACCTGAAACACAGTATATGTAGGCGAGACATGAACAAGATCATGCTTTGGCCCTCAAATGCCTGTATATGATTCGACAATTACCACAATCCATTTTGACAAAGAAGCAGTGGATGTGAATGGAATTAAGCTTCTGTACAATCTGAGGCAAATGAAAAATCATAAATAATTATATCGGTTTTGCCCTCAACTGAAGTCAATTCTACAGCTCTTCCAAATCTCTCCTGAGCAGCACATCTGGGATCCAAAGGCCCTAGTAACAATGCAACACACAAAAAAATTCTAGAAAAGCAGGAGACAGCAACAAGTTTAGGTGGAGGATATAACAGTCTTTCCAGATGCAGCAGGACAGACCTGCTATCAGTGCTCAGAAAACCTTCCACAGACCACACACAAGGAAGTGCTAAAACATAGCAAAGCATTCTTTAGGAAAGCATAAAGGACGCATTCAGATCCTTCAGTAAACACATACACACATTGCTTACTATGGCTTTATGACACAGCCTGATTATAGGACTTTGGCAATGAGTAGCGCCCTGCAACAGTGTTCTCTACTGAGGTGGTTTTCACACAAAGTAAATTTTTCCCAGTGCCTACAAAAGGAACTTGCCTGACACTACAGCAGTATTTAATGCCACGTTGAACAGTACTTAATGACAAAGTGAAAGGCAATAAATACTTTATCATATGTAAAGCTATTATTTTTAAAATAGTTACTTTATTCCTTAGAAAAAATATTTTCTGAAATATAACTCATCTTAGAAGTGATTTCCTAACTACAGACATTTTACACAAAATTCCCCATATGGATCCTTTCGTGGCTACACTAGTGGAGGTTATGGTCATGTCCTAAGTTTTCATCTGAGAGATGAAATCCAATTTTTTTTTTTTCTTATTAAGGATAATGACAAGTAGGATTTGCACATGTTTAATCACTAGTTACAAGCACTTCTTTACAGAGGATATTTGCCTGCTCTGGGTATCACAATAACAAAAGACTCACACAACACTTTCCTCCAGACTGTAGTAGGGAAATGGTAAGGGTTAGGTTTACTATATGTCTCAGTGATAATAGTTCAATTTCAGTGTGTAAAAACAAAGCATTTAAAGGTGAAATGACTTTTCCAAGATCACACAGCAAGTCACTAGCATAACCAGAATTAAGATTGAGAAGAAATTTTTCACTCCTAACCCTCTGGACCATGCCCTTTTGTGGTAAATTGTGTGACTCTACAGCTGCATAGCTCACTGGTAATGCAACAATCTTCATTTACACGCAGCATTATTGGCAGGAAGAGGAAGAGACTATGCATCTGCAGCTCATTTCACTGGAGTTCACAAACAAGCAAATAAAAATATGGTAACTTTAACAGCACTGGGAATGAAATCTTAGATGGTAAGTATTCATCAATTTTGAGAGCCTGACAGTATATTTTTAAGTAATTCTAGCTAATGCTAACACTATCGCATAAGCTCTTCTGTCTATAATTTACTAAAACTTATAATTAAAGACAGAAAAATTAACTAAGCAAAACAACCCAGAAAAACCCTTTCAGGCAAATATTAACCGAGCAGCCTTTCTACTCCCAAGAAATTCTACTTCAATCATATTAGAATAGGTACACAAAAGGATCCACATGCAGTAGAACACAGTGGTTTGGTTACAAATGCAAAACTACATAATCTCCAGTAGTAATCACCATTTCCTAACTCTCTAAAACACAGATCAAAACACCACCCCAAATAAATAAGGTGTTATTTCTAGATATCACAGCTAGAGCCACAGCTGAGCAAGTCTTTAGCACTAACAGATTTGCTCATACCTCAATGAAGGATCTAGCTCATGATATTTAGCAAATAAATTTCCCAGAGATACAATGCATTTTAAAATCCAGACTGTGTATCTAAAAGGGACTTCTGACACACAACAGCTGCAAGACTTTCTATAATTTCTGTGTTCCTCTCAAACACTAAAAAATGTCAGGCAAACGGAGAGTGAATGCTATGGTTACAAAGAGAAATCTGAAAGAAAAAGGCTACTATAATCAGTAGCCTTAATGATGACAACCATATCCTTTGGGAATCAAAACCAGAGCTCCTATACATACCCTTGTCACTTTTCCAACCACGAATCTGAGGCTGTGGTTTAAACAGCAATGTTCCCTAGAGGATACTTATGTGAAACAGAGATCACTGGCATCCTACAGGGAAAATAAAATAGTGCATTAACTCTCCTTGGTAATCACATGCAGACTGATTTACTTCTCAGTATAAAGGGTAGTTGGATTGACAGAATACTGCACAAATCTTGGCATTATATTGCCTCTTTGATGGTGTGATATTGCCAATCAGGTTATAGCTGAAGGAAAAATAGCAGAAAGGCTTAATTTGGGAATGATACATATCAGAGCAGAAGGTCAATTGTCAGGGTAGAAGGTAAGCGTACAACTAGAAAGGCACAGAGAAAGCAGCAAAGAACAGAGGGGTCATGCTCTAAACCATACTGAGTAAGCCCTGAAAGAAACACAAAGAATACTGAAGCAGTAGAAAAAGTAGAATTAACGTTTTGAAGAGGATCTGCATCCACCATGGGTTCTGCCTATGGCTACTGCTAGTGACACGGAGTTGAGGTGCAAGGGAAAGTAGGGGAATTCCTGAATTCTATTAGTGCAACAGTATAAAGGGTCCTTATAGTTTCTGAGCAAGGAAGATGTTGAGATGAGATGTGATGTTAAACTCCCTGAACACTGGGAACTTCTGAAAAATTGTCTAGCTCAAAGGCAGGTCAGAGTGCCACAGTACTGGCTGTTCCTGCCTCCACTTTACACTACAGACTGCTCAGAATCTGGACCTAATGATATTTTAATTGTCAGTCTCCAGTTACAGCTTCTTCTCAATGTCCAAAAAGATGTAATGAAAAAAGTAATCCTCAGAGTTTTCTCATTCACAAATGAATTCTCAAAACAAAGAAAAAGCGACACAATTACAGTGTCAAATACATCTTAAGATATGTGTTCACAGCCTGCAAAATACTGCCAACACTTCAGTTTTTCCCAAGAGAGAAGGGAATAAATCTCAAATGTGCAATGTTCAATTCAAAGAGTTCAAATAAGTATATATTACAAAATTAATGTAATTACAAAAGAATTGCATAATATACATAAAATATATGTAAGTGTGTGCGCATATAAATGAACCAAATAATTATTCCTGAATATTTTTGAATGTTTTTTGATGGCTTGAAGGCTTAAGGTGCACTCAATGCTAGAATCAAATGTTTTTTCTCCACAGTCATACACAAAAATTCTGCTATTTGGAAAATACTGCCTTCATTTGTAGTAAAGGTTATGAGGTTCATCCTTGCAGTTTCCTTTCAATGAAGTAAGTCAGTGGACCCTGAAACAGAGTCATCAGTTAAGAGATTTATCAGCAGCTCTTTCAAATAAAACTAAACATGGATGGATACAGAGAACACACTGTGGTTTAAAATTTCTATTTGTTTATGAAATTCTTATTCTGTCTTCTGGATTTGATAAAAATGCACTACGAGCAGTGTAAGTTTCACATCTACTGACATGCATAGCAATGTTGCACTAATCACCCACTTTTCTAACTCAGAAATCAATACTATGATGAAAGTTGTGACCTCATTATACTATACAATATAAAGGGCAAAAAATAGCACACGTCAGAATTTTCACAACACTGTACATCAACTCCCTCACGTTCCTTAAATCATGACTGAGAACATTACTTGAATCCTGTGAGGAAAACTGTTTTTAGTTTCACAATGAAAGACATTCCTGAATGTCACTGTAATACAATGCACAACTCTGCAGAAAAGCTTGAATGAGGTCAGGTGTTAAATCTAGCAACATTGTGCTGCATACAGATTATTTGCCTCTGCTGAAAAGCTGGAAAAATATCTGATTTGTCCAATATTTGCCAAATATGACAGCAGTCTCTAATGTATTAACTATCCTCAGACATATCAAGTGAAAAATTCAGTTACTAAGGAGAACATCATAAATTACATGCGTGACATCACTTTATTGCAATGATGAAGCCAATGATGTATGTAAAACGTAAATTTAATTGTATTTCAACTGTAACAAAAATTTCTTCAGAGTTTGAGCTGTGCTGTATAAGCCTATAGAGTAAATCTAGTGTGCAACAGCTTAAGGAGGCCACAAAAGAATCTCCTCCTTCAGAATGTATTTTGAAAGCCATCAGGACTATAGACTAAAAGTAAAAATGTTCAAGAAAAACCAAAAATCAACATAGCCCTTTTGACAGCCCTGCTGACTGCGTCAGCTAAAGTGCTACCCACAGAATGACTCACAAGTCAGCACTCACAAGGATCATTTGAAAAAGGTTAATGACATCAATCAACAAAAACTGACTTAGATGTCACACAGTTTTGTGGGGGACACCTGTCAGTATGAAACAGACTTTGTGGCAATACAAAAGCAAGAAAACTCCAAGTATGGGTGAACAGGTGGAAGTTTCCTTTGAAATAAATTAAAATAGTAAGGGAGAAGCTGTAACTGGTATAGTACAAGGATCCTACTGGGAATGTCTTCTACAAAGGTAGCACCTTGCAGCCACTCATAAATTTTTCTGAAAAGCAACAGAAACATCAGCAATATGACACTCAGGGTGGGTCAGAGGTAGAGAGACATTGCCCATTCATTAAAGAGCAAGAAGCAGTATTACTCAGACTTTAGCAAAGCTACAGCTTAGCATGTCAGGTCTTTAGTTGTCTTTGGCCAAGATCCAGTTTCTTCTTGCCTTAAACTCTACCACCGCAATCTTGACTTCTATGCTGTGGGCAGTTATAAAAAAGATACTACTGTTGAGGTTTTGTGGGTTTTTTTTTTGGTGGTAGAAACAGCTTATGATTTGTGTTTCCACTTTTCACATAGAAAAAGATGAACAGATAGAAACCATCAATTTTATCACATTATCCAAGCAGAAGGGTATGTAGTTAGTATTATGCTGATTATTATACAAGCATAATACTAACTATACAATAATACTATATAATATATATATATTATCTGACACAATATATATTAT
>VZRU01021053.1:195912-236163 GCA_013398155.1 Pedionomus torquatus | reverse complement strand
TTTTTTTTTTTTTTTTTTTTTGTTTGTTTGACTGTGTGGTTGTTGTTCCCCTCTAAACCTTTTTGTATGGATGTGAAACCGTGCAGAGGTGCAGCGGCTGTGTCATCTCCTGTGCTTTCTCCAGCCTGCAAAGATGTGAATAAATGCGTGTATGTACTCACTTTTCCGTCACTAATGTCAAAATCCATATATTAAAACCAGAAATTCGTGATGAAAATAAGATGATTTTTCTTTGCTTTTACCGTGGCAGTAAGTAATAACGTCTTTGCTATTAAAGGTGAATGTCTTTTTTTATGCCGTCAGATAGTGGTTGTGAAAAGCCCTTTAGTTGCTTAGGTGTCAGCTGCATTCCATAATTAATCTGCAGTGCAATAGCTGTTATGCTCAAAGCGTGTAAGAGATGTAAAGCACCGTGGGCCGTTCTTTCAGAATTTATGCAGTAGAGTGTAATGTAATCAAGAGTTCTCCAAAGGATGTAACTGGTGTAATTGTTGTGGTGCTAGCTATATGCATGATGCTTCTCTCTCCTTCCCCATCTCCAAATACACCTTTAATGAGTTTACATAAAGATATTCCTCCGTCGTTTTTCCCTGCTAATGTTCTCTTGAGTTTCTCATTATGTGGAAGTAAAATGGACACATGTAAGGATGTTGTTTTGATTAAATGTGTTATGAGAGTCCTCCGAGTCAATCCTTGTCATAGAATTTGATTGATCTGTGCGTTTCATGATGTCCTGCAGCCGTGAAACTTAAGTGTTTAAGTGTGCTGTTCAAAAAGTAAGCTAACTCCCCTACTGTCTGCCTTCATTTTACTTTAACCCTTCTGCTTGGTTTTGGAAGGTGGGGAAATTTTTCTAAAGAGGTTTAGGAAAAAGCTCAGAATGTTTGTGTGAATAGGACAGCTTTATTTTTAATCTGTGTTAGGGAATTCAGGCGAACTCTGGACTGTCTTCAGCACAAATCATGAAATTCAAGGCAAGGTTCCTGGCATGGTGGGATTTTCCAGTTATAAATGTTCTGTGGTTTGAATGGGAAACCAAATGATGCATGGGGAGAAATTCTGCAATGATAACGTGTTTGACTAGGGAGGATTTGAGCTAATTAGCGATTGACCTCTGTAGGAGGAGAAAAGATCTGTAATGTATCTGAATTATGTAAAAATGTTACTTCAGACTTGTCTCTATACTAGATACAGCTATGCCTTTCCAGAAATGCAGAAGCTATGAGTGTAGAGGTCTTCAGCAAGAAGAAGTGTCCAAAGAAGTGTTGCTGTTTAAGCAGTATGAGTGTCTCAGAAACCAGAAATTTTTGTCTTCCCTCTTATAAGGATTTGCTTTTGAGTTCTGTTTTTCTAGTGGTATGTGAAATGTATATTGTGCAGCTGCCCTGGGATCCTTCATGCATAGATTTACGTGATCTTTGCATGTTAGTGTCTACAGTGGTCTTTATCACAGTGAAATGCAAAATTCTGTTTTCTCTGTTAGCACAGTTGTGTATTTGCTTGGGTAAAGCTCTTTTAAAAATGAATGTAGTAGGTCTACAGTGTAACCTAGACTGATCTCTGCGTGTGTGTGTGTATGCGTATACACATGTAAAAAATACAGCAATGTGTATCTGTGTTCTTTACAACACTGTATTTTATGCTTGAAATACTTACAGCATAGATATAGTTCCTACATCAAGTGTTTTTACTATCTGAACTTACGCACAATGAACTGAAGTAGCTAAATGGTGATTTGATGATGACTATATACAGTGGCATGTTGGTATCTGTAACCTGGTCTTGCTAGAGCAGTAATATTTTTTTTCTCCCCTTTGAACAACATAAAAGTGTTTTATGTAGTGCACACTTGCAACAAACTATTTCTGGATTTTGCTTTGTTATTTTGTATATTTGTCTATATTTTCTAGCATTATTTCACCTTCCACAGAAAAATCAGGATAGCTGCTCACAGTTCAATGAGTTTAAGCATTTTGCAGTATTCTAAAATTGAAGGTAATAACTTTGTGGTGATGGGGAAACAAATGTAAATACCAATACTTCACAAGAAACAACACAAATATTGGCTGAAGTCTCATTGCCCCAGAAAGGCACGTGCCATTTAGAAATAGGCAGCATCTTATTTCAGGTTCCCAAAAAGAAAACAGTTGAATTGCTCTCCTTCTTTAAAGAACCTTGGACAGGCAGCAATCGTTGTAAAAGGCTGAAATTAGGAAGTGGTGTGAACAGTGGTTCTGCTGTGACCTTGTGGTTCTGACCATCTCTGTGACTGTCATTAACAATGACTACCCAAGTTAATAGATGGATTCAGGGTATTTAAGAACTTGTTTTTTCTGGTAATATGCGGGCAAGGAAGACTGGATCTTAAAGATTCTGACATGCTTCAGAAGCTGATGATACTTACAGTCTGGAAACTGAATAAGGAAAACTTCTTGTAGGTTTTGGGGACTGCAAGTCTTGATCGTTTGACCTAATGTATAGATTTTCTTAGATCTGCTTATAGATTTAATCTTTTTCTTCTGGATTCTGTTATCTGTGTGGTCAAAATTCTAAAAATATGAAACTGTGCTCATGCATGCTTCTTTGCAGTGCATGTTGTCCCAGAGTTAAAACTGTTCAGTAGAGGGGAAGAACACAGGTCAAAAGGACAAATGTGTTTCAGGGTAGCAATTTTGTTGGTTTGTTTTTATATTTTTAATATAAGAATCCTAACCTAACACATTTTACTTTTGTGACTGTGAAAGGATTAAGAGTATGTGACCTTGGAAGTTGCAGCTTGCTTCTAAGGAAAGTTAAAAATTTTTGAAAAATTAATTTTCTTCTTTGTACAACTTACCGCTTTTGCCTAAGTTATCTTAGGGACCTCAGGAAAATCTCAAGTATTTGAGAAAGTTGGGGTTTTATGTATGTATGCAGCAAATTGAGAGCTTTTTAAGGTGCAGACAGCTTCTAGATTGTGCTGTATCAGGAATGTTTTTCTTCTGTTATACTGGTATTTGAAATCCTTTTAAATACTGTAGACTTCCAAATCTCACTGTGCAAGGCACGTGCCTTGAACGTCAGTTGTTGGAAATAAGATTGTTTCTAAAGATTCATTACTTTGGGAGAGGTAAGGGTCTCTCTCAGAGAAAAGTGCCTGATAAGAAAAAGATTAACACAAAACTAGACAGGTTGTCCAATGGACTGTTTGCTTTCTCTGGCTTGGATGTCAGTTTAGGGTGTTCTGAAGAAGCTGTCCAGGTTATTTTCTTGTGATAGTGATGTGTTTGAATTAAGAGATTTCACTGTGGTTTGTATGTATTACAGAAATTAAAACTATAATAGGTCTATTTAGTGGAGTGAAACAGGGCAAAATCTTAAATTATTTTATCTGCACTGCTGAGATACTCTGCCAGCTTGGTCAGATAAGAGTTCAGACAAGTTTGATGAGCTAAGTTCTGAATGGTTATCGCTATTCAGTAGTGCTTTGGTTCCAGAGTATTTCTTTGTGATTTTTTTTTTTTGTGTGTGTGTGTGTGTCTTTGTGATTTTTTGCCCCCTCCCCCCCGCCCCTGTGACTTTACTACATAGTAAGTCACATTCATGACCAGTTTTCACCATCCCTGTGTGATGCAACTAATACATGGCTTGTGCCTTTGGGTAGGGAAAGAATAAAAAGCCAGCTGTGTTGTTGGCTGTTGTTTAGAGTTATCAACTTGGTTTTATAATTAAAAATATGTTATATGTATCTATTACTAACCAAATGAAGGGAAATACCGGTTATTGAAAAATGCCTGTTGATCATCCTGAAGTTACCAGCTCTTGTTGCAAATGAATTGCTTTTCAACTCCCTTTCTCCACCCTAATTTTTGGAGATATTCCATACACAAATGTGTTATTAACTCTGTTTAAAATAACATACCTTTTAGTTTATATCAAGTTTTATTTTCCACTATGTTCCAGTACCAGCATTTGAAGGACTTTCTAAAGAATCTGGCACTTTATATCATCCTCTCCTTCTCAGAGGAATTATATAGATGATTTCAGTGGCATAGGGAAAAATTATATGCTTTTGCTCCTATAAAGCATTTTTTCATATATAATGCATTTTGTGAAGTAACTTGGCTTATTTGTGCATAGAGAAGGGTGAAAAGGCATAGTTGTGACTGAAGACAACACTACAATGTGTCTTCTGCCATCTAATTAATTTGGTACATCTTTGGATCTTGCTGTAGATCTAGAAATATGACGAGCAATGGTTTCTGTGATCCACTTGGATTCTTTTCTGACTGCTCCAAATCCTAGCATGCTGATAAAAGTGGAGGCAGCTGTAAGAGTGTAGATAAGTGAGTTCCAATTAGTGCCTGTTAATCTCTATCAAATGATATGTCTTTAGTCACACTTGTCTGATAGTCTAACTACAGAATCAAAGCAATCTTTAAATTTTTTATTTAATTTCCTTGCATGTGATGTTTGCATGGGTTATCTTCTTGGTGCTGTCTGCTGAAGAACAGACTTGCAACCAGTAGAGCTTAGCCGTGGTACAAGACCCCGTGGTTTCTGTAGCTGTTCACAGTGTGACATTAATGGTGTTAAATTAGCAACATCAGTGATATTAACTAATTTCCTCATTCAGACTGTGACATTTGTTTGGTAAAAGGATCATTAAACATATGCAAACATTCTATGTGCAGTAAAAGGTCTTTGGACCCTGACAAATGATAAATGAAAAAATTACAGGTTGTAGGAAAATGTAAATATCATTCTTCGGAAAGCTGTCCTCTGGCAAGACAAAAATGTTCCCCTCTAAGCAATGAAGAATTCGTTATATTCTTTTCACATCCATAAAGAATGCTGGAGACTATTTTACATACTTAACACATATCTTGATGTCACTTCGTTTCTTTCAGGCACTGCTGTTGAATTGGGATTTGTCCTGCTTTTGTTAAGCAAGTACTCCAGCAGTGCGCTGTAGAAAAGTGCTGTAGCCTCAGTTAACTCCTATAATCCTTCTGGATAATTTTGAATGTTTTTCTTATTAACAGCTTCAGGTCACTTTTTTTTTTTTTTTTATCAGCCGTTATGCAAGGGATTGAAGTGCTCACATAGTAAGTCCCTTTCCATCGGATGACTACATGTAATATGGACTGACTTGCATGTTAACTGATGAATGCATTTACTGTGGATTTAGGGAAAGGATTAATCTGGTTTCAGATGATCCTTGTGACTTTCTTACTCTTGTCTCTAGCTGTATAAGGATTTGTAGTGTCAGGTTAGGGTACTAACATCACTAGCTTTAACAATATGATGCATTTCCAATAGCTTATTACCTAGTGCAATTCACAAGTAAATTTTCTAGCTTCCGCACCAATGTTCTAAACTGTGCCTGAGTATGGTACTTGAGCCACTGCAGTTTATGTCATTAAAGCTATGGATGAAGTTGCTGTGCTATTAAACAATAAATCTAAATTGTGAGCTCATCCTGCTTTTTATCTTGTATAATATCACCACAGTGTAAAAAGAACCAGACAGACTTGATGGTTTATTGTCATTTTCAAAATGACAAAAATAATTTTCAGAGGCTTCAAAGACTTTTGCCAATCTTTGCCAGAGTGGAGATGTTACAAGCAATTAAAATAACAGTTCTATGTTATTCTAACATTCTATGATTCTATGATTAAACTTTAAAAGCCTAAAAATGCCTGGAAGATTTAACTTTTGGTTAGCTGGCAACAATATCTTTCTTTCCTTCCTCTGGGAGCTAGGTTTGGAGGTAGCAACCCTGTATGATTATTAAAGACCTATTAAAAATACCAAAACACAACACAAAATCAGAGTTCAATTTTATTTTTTTTTTTCAAAATTGAACCAATCAATTTAATTGACTAGAATGTCTGATACTTCTGGTTTTGAATGCTAATTTTCCTAAGATGTGATTCCCAAGCTATTAAGGCATTTCATTCCAGGTATGCTATGATAACTAATAACTAAGCACCATCTGATGTGTTCATGGTTATTTGGGTGCATCTGAGATGTACCACAGTATACCAAGCTTTGTGAATCTGATTCAGAAACAAATGTTTTAAGCAAGAAAATGTTCTCCAGCACGGCAGAATCTTAAAAAAAAAAAGTGGAGACTTTGATTTTCAAGCAAACACTTGCTGAACTGTGGAAAGGCAGAAGAGGGAACGGGAATAGAGCCTGAAATTGGCAAGGTTTGTGCAGGGCAGTGTTGTATATGCCCCATAGTATTTTGGTGCCAGGAGATGAACAGAGCACCTTGGCGCTAGTAATGCTTAAAAGCTGAACCTGGAATGAAACACTTCCCTCATTTCCCTCACAGTCTTTTGGTATATTTCTAGAGATTGAGGGTCTGGTTTTCATCCTGTATTGTTGGGAGCTGTCAAATATAAGCATTTTTTCCTCTTAAGTATCTACCCTGAAAACATAACCCAGGAAGTCCCTAGGAGGAATCTAGAGAAAAGGAGTACAATGATCTAAAAATTTATTATCCCAACAAGGGAAGACTGAGTTTGTTGGTTTCCTTAATGTAGAGAATCTAAGATTAAACAAAGCTGACCTGTTTTTGGCATACTATGGATACTATGGATAAAACAAGGTGGATAAGGAGGAAAATAGCAGCCAAGTGAGGTTTTGGGAAAGCATGGGACATTTTTGAGATAAAATTTCAGATATTCAACTTGTTCAATAAGGTTAAAAGAAAACTCTATCCCAGTTGGCAGATGGTGTTTTGTGTTGGATTTTTATTGTATAATTTCATGCATCAAGGTTTTTACTAGTTGTATACTGGGACTAGTTGTTGTTGTTCCCAGTGAAGAGTAACTGCTTTAGTTGACTCTCTGCCACTGTCTAATGGAGGTAAAATCTTGAGCGCTGGAGGGCAGGCAGAGGATTTGGATTTTTGTTCTAAAGGTAAATCAAATTTGTGCTTTTGTGTAAATTGACTGCCAGATTTGAGACTGAGAGACTACTACTTCCATGTCAGTTGGCACAGACTGCAGACAAAAAGGTGACATAATTTCATAATGGAAATATTTATTATCTGTGTTCCTGGAATGAGATTAGCCACACGGAATTCCTTCTTTCTTTGTGGCCCAAGACTTTGAGAAAACCTGTGGTTTCTTTTCTATCCTCTTACAAGGTAGTGTACTGTGTTATTTGTTTCTGGTAGTCTTGAGCAGGGGGTCCTTATAATACAAACATGTTTCATAGCTTGCAGTATGGGGCTGACTTAGATTTGCAACAGCTGATTATTTTTAACTATCACTTTATGGCTTATTTAAAATAATTTTGAAGCTCTTGCATTCATTAAATAATTATGGTTGTATGTTAAGATAAGTAATCCAGTGCTATAAATTCAGTGCTCTACCACTGAAGGCATTTTATCTCACAGCTTTACCCATGGGAAAACTATCTGGTTCTTTTCAAAGCATTAAAACTTTCATTTCTGCTATGGTTCTGAGGAACCATAGGTGGACTGAGTTCTACATAACATCTGAGATTCTCATACCCATTGCACTGATTTAAATTATGTGCTTTGTTAATGAGGATATATGTGTACATCATGTGTCTCAGTGCAGCTGTGGAGATTGTCTTAAAATCAGACATATTTCAGTGTGTTTCTTGATTAACAGAAAAACTTAATATATGCTTAAAGGCTATAGTGAGCTTCAGCCCACTGCTTCTATGGATGCAGAACTGTTGCCAGAAAGATTCCAGTTCAGCTGGATACAAATCTTAAAACATGAAAGACTAACTTACATAGGGTGAAATGGAACTTAAATACACAGGCATCTGAAGGATAGGTGTGAGTACTCTCTTTGCAAGAAGTTCTTTGATTCTGTTTTCAGTAAAATATCATGTAATTTAGCATTGTTTACCTTCCAAAAACCCCTTGTCACAGGCAAAGCCAACTGTACCAAAGGCAAAGAAAGTGGCTTTCTCCAGATTGTGTTTGATAAAGTTTATTTCTGTGCAAGAATTCATCATAATACCAGTTTTCTTAGTTTCTTCCATGAGCAGAGGGAAATATTTACACTCAGTCAGCCAGCCATCTGATTTGCAGGGAACATAACATCTGACCATCAAGTATCAACATGAATTCCGTTTGGAACTCTGATTCTCTGGAGTTCTAGGATATGCTTTCTTTGCCTAAAGTCTTTACTACTTCTGTGTTGTGAGGCAGTTATTTTTGAGCACTGACTGTTTTAAGCCTCATGCAAACAGCAAGACTTTTTCTGCTTGCTGTCACTGATACTTTTACTTGGATTTGTTAGGGTGGGCTCAGAGCCAGCAGTAGAATTTGACTGAATTGAGAGTGACAGGTGTCTGATTCTTGGGTTTTCTATTATCCAAATGCTTCTAAAATAATTACCTCTAGGTTGTATGCTTGTCTATTTCTAGTACCGACATCCTATTTTGCTTTAAGGCCAAGAAATGAGGAGTTCCCTTGAACAGAAAAATTTCTAGCATAGATATAATGCAACATCTTTGAGGTGGATCTACTGTGTCAAATCCTGTTTCCGTATTTGTCACGGATGCATTGGAATATCTTGGGGAAGGGACATAAATACTGTGTGTTTTTGGTAATGTTGTCTACTAAAAAGTCCAGTTAACGAGGAGGACGTCAGCACCATTTTCAATTGTGATGTGTCCCCCTGCTATTTTGTGTGTGCTCCTCTCCATCCTGACTGTTGCTTGGATGCTTCTGGGAATTCAGCCTTGGAAATTCTTGCCCATCTAGCCTCTGGATCTCCGGAGATGCAGGTGCTTTGCATAATGCAGTACAACTAAGCTAGCTCCAAATGAGATTCCTTGAGTACTAGAAGCACTGTATCTATGTTGGTGACCCAAGCAGAGCTCTGTATTTACTTTGTTTGGCAGACTTTGGTGATACTTTTAGCTGGAGCACCTCTGCTATGAAGACAGTCTAGAGAGTAGAAGTCTCCAGAGACACCTTATAGCAGCCTTCCAGTACTTAATGGGAGCCTATAAGAAAGCTGGAGAGGTACTTTTTACAAAGGCAAGCAGTGATGAGACAAGGGGTAATAGTTTTACATCAAAAGAGGATAGAGTTATATTAGATGTAAGGAATAAATTCTTCACTATGAGGAGTGGTGAGGCACTGGAACAAGTTGCCCAGAGAAGTGGCTGCCTCATTGCTGAAGGTGTTCAAGGCTGGGTTGGAAGGGGCTTTGAGCAACCTGGTCTAGTAAGAGGTGTCCCTGCTCATGGAAGGAGGGTGGAACTAGATGATCTTTCCTTTCGAACCTTCCACTTCAATACCTACTGGTCTGTCAGGGTAATCTCTCTCTCTCTCTCTCTGTCTTGTCTGTAGACTTTTGAATATAACCAAATTAAAAATATAATCTCTATAGTGTTCTGTAGGAATAAACCACTGTGACACTACTGACTTGAAACAGTTTCATTTTTAATTTTGTCTTCAGATAACTAAAGATAAAATTTTCTGCCTTTCTGTCACTGCAGTAAAACAGAAAACAATTTTTTTGGGTGTCTAATGCGGTGTTGTAGTTAACTGTTGAGCCTGTCTTTACACAACAGGAATTTTTGGAACTATGAGTGAGCAGTCAAGCAGAAGCCAAGCCTAAAGCAAGAACTCTGATGAACGACGTCTCAAAGCAGAAAGAATGTTTTTTAATAACTTAAGGCATTGCTGTAGGAAAGGAAAACAAAGGCTTTGCAGTCTATTCATAATCTTAATTTCTGAGAGGCAGGGGGTGGTGCTGCTGTGTATTACAGACTTAAAGTTATTTAGAAAACTGAGAGAGAAAAGATGGTGAAGCTGAAAGTTCCAAGTTTTCTGTGAGTACAAAACTCTAGTGGATGAGGTAGGTTGCTCCCTTGCTTTAATCACACATGTGAAGAAATCTAATGGTAACTGTCCATATGTAGCAAAGGAACTTTGTATCAAAATTAGAGAAATTATTGTCACTAAGTTTGAGTTCTTGATTTACATATTAGCATATGATAAACTGCTTAATCCTTCATGAGCTAATGCGTAGTTAGATCTTATTCTAAATCACTAAATAACGCAATATAAGCAACTCTGTAGAGCAAGATTGTTGATACTGAGCACCTGACATCCATATACTGTGTGTTTGTGCTCTTTTTCTTTGTACCAGTTCTAGTTTGGTTCTTTCAGCTGAATTTGAATTAACATTTGTGGTAAGTTTTTTAAACAGGCCTCTAAGGTCTATCTTCTATCTGGATTTCATCTAAAAAGTGTCCTGTTTCTGTGCTTAAGGATGTCTCCACAGCATAAGTCAAAGCACAGTAAGTGGAGGCAGCTGGGAAGTTTGCTGTGCACGCCAAATAGATATTCAACTGAGTTATCTAAGAATTTCTACTGTAATAAATCACATTTTTCATATATGTTCTTTTGCACTGAAAGCATTCCAGAATAGATTTTGTTTTCTAAAGGAGCGGTGAAATCAAATCCAAAATACTGTTTTATAGAAGAATGTGACTTCTAAAGGCGAATGCAGTCAAATGATGATATCATCAATGATGTGTGCAAAACCATTTCAGAAATGTTGCATTAAAATTCGTTATGCTGCCAATATGGAGATAGTCTGGTTCAAATTTTTTAGCAGCTTTGAGATGAGAGTAGCTGCTCAAATGTTGAAGGATAGAATAGCAGAGCAATTTTATTTATTTTTTTTTAACCCCTTTCTCTAGTGCTGAGGTGTCCTTTCTGCACACATGGTGACATGGCTTAAGTAAAAAGAATGTGCAAATGCCCTGAAAAGTGTGACCTATGAGGAAAGACTAAGAATTGATCTTTATTCTAGGAGGGACAAGACTGAGAGTAGACATGGGTTTTCAGTTGCATCAAATATTACTGTAAAGAGGAAGAGACTAATCTTTTCCTTGTTCATTGGAAACAGAACAAGAAATAATGGCCTTAAGCTTCACTAAAGGTTAAGGCTAGATGGATAGAAGAGCTTCTTATTTGCAAATAAGGAATAGATTTTTGAAAGATGTTTGAAACCTCTGGATGTTTAAAGCATAGTCAACAAACAGGTGCCAGAATGGCTTGGTATAGCTGGCTATGCCTGGGAGAGCTAGGTGGATTTGATAATTTCTTGAGGAAACCCCTCTAGATCTGTTTAGTGATGGATAATAAAACATTACTCTGCCTTCTGTGAACAGGGATCTGCGCTTTTAATGCACAGTGTGCAATAGAAACAGGGTGTGACTAATATCTTAAAGAAGGGCATACTACAGACAGGGTTTGGTCTAGTGAACTAAAGAGCTGATTCTTTTTTTTTTCTACATCTGACAGATTCCAAACTATTGAAAAGTAATGTTGGTTTAAAACAAATCTAAACCAAGGCCCAATTTTTTCATAGTGCTGGGTGTCCTTACAGACATTTGTTTGTCAGCCATGTAAATTTAAGTGTCATGCTGACACTGGTGCCTTCCACATACATCACAAATTTTAACGAGTGCAGAAGTTATGTGGTGTATTATTAATTTCTGGTTATGATTTGGAATTTTAAAAAAACTGAAACCAATAAACCCCAAACCTGAAATAAAATTTGAAAGCTTTATAAGTAAAGACAGTTAATGTCGGTTAACATGGCTTTCAGACTTCTGGTGTCTTTTAAAATATATTCCAGACGTTGATTTTAAGAAATACACTCTGGATTTATCTTCGTGACTCAGTTCATTTGACTGTTGATCACACTTTTAAGGTCTTTGCTGATGAGAGATTCTTAGTTAGTTAGAATTAGCTAAACCAATTTGCAGAACAAGATTTAAAAACAATTAACCACAATATGCCAGTTTCTATATTCCCAATTTCTCCTACTCCCCATCCCTTCCTTATATGCAAGGAGAAAATGATATGTCTAGTTTCAGTTTATTTTGCACAACACAAACTCAACTTAAGTCCAAGTCAATTATAATGAAATGTTTGAGCATATGTCAGCTTCCCAGAAAATTGTATTGTGTAATCCAGCACATCACTGCTCTGACAAGCTGAAGAAATGTTTCCAGTAGAGGAATCAATCAGAAGACATGAATCATCATCTGAGCAGAGGGGAAGGCAAAAATACTGTCCTGTATGAATTAGATTTAATTTACATTTGAGTGAACTCAGGCTACCTCTAGAAAGGTTATAACCGAGAATAGCCCATGACCCCATGACATTGCAAAACAATGTACAAGTTGTTTGCTATATTCGCCTTCTTTATTTGGCTGACGAGAAAAAGATCAGCAGCTGAGGAAGTAACTTCCTTTGAACCTTTGATCCCAGATTCTGTTACAGCTCTTAGCCTTAGGAAGAGTAATTGTCAGACTTCTCATGCTTAAATGTATCTCTAGGTTGCATCATGTTTGGATGGAAATAGTCCAAGTTTACTTATTCCCTTATGTTATCTCTTGTTGAAGGGAAAAATGTTGAACTGCAAATTCTTCTGATGGTCAAGTAGAAGTCTAAACCTTGATATATCCTCATTTCCCTATAATTCTTTGGAGTAACTTATTGTGTGACAATGTCTAAGTAGTTGTTCTCTTCAAATGGTAGTAAAAGAAAAGAGGTACCTAGGAAAGTGGCTACTGCAGCATACTGTGTTCATATTTATGTAGCTGGGGATAGGGGGGAACATTATCCATTTCTACCTTACTAAACAGGGCACTGATGTTGTATAGCTGTTTCAAGACTTTCTATTCTGGCATAGTTTTATAAGCAATGCTATCGTGCATATATTGAAGGTGGTAATAATATCATTTGAACAGTAGAGTAGCTAGGTTTGTTTCAACATAAACTGAAAAACAACTTGTCATGTATTTTGCTGCTTTAAAATACCTGTTTAGGAATCTCAAAGTAAGAGTAGTACTGCAGACAGTGAAGATAAATAACACTGGTCTAACCCCATATTCTCATTCTCACAGTGAGGCAGTCACAAAGACCCATCAAGCCCCGTGTTTCATCTCTGGTTGCAGTTGATAATGGGCACCTGCAGTGTAGACAGGTCTGCTGTTGAGAAGTCCCTCTGGCTCAGCAAGTTCTACAAGTTGTGCTGTGCCTATGCTGTTGCAATTAATAATCCTTGATGTATTTTCTTTATCTATAAATGTATCTTTTCACTAAATTGAACCTGTTTTTACCATTTTAACAATTTTTTAAGCATCTGTGTTTGGATTGTGCTTTTTGCAAAGACTCTTGAAGTTTTCTTCTGGACGGTAGTTCATAGTTCTGAGCCCTTCATTGAGTATGGGTCAGTAAGGTGATGTGAAGAGAAGGGAACTAACTTCAGGATAGTTGAATAACTGATTAGAATAAGATAGTTTAGAAAACAAAAGAGAGATCAGCTGAAAACAAGAGGAAATTCTTTGTTAGTGAGAAAAACAGCAGGTTGAAAGATAACATTTCCAATGGAGGAAGAATCTTGGAGATTCTCTGTGACTAATTTTTTGTTTTAAAAACTTGTTAATTTAAAACTATATTTAAAGTTCAATGTAAACTTTGTATGCAGAAGCAGCAGCAATTTTGTTTCATCTGATGACCTATGAATATGTTTCATATATTGTGAATATGGTTTTATTCAAGTTGGAATATGGTAAGGGTTCTTTGACTCTTAGTAGGGAAAGGACTGAAGCAGTTAATAAACTTGATTTCCAGAAAGCCTTTTTGTAAACTTTGTTTTACAGGTTGATTTACTACTGCATTACAGAAAGGTGGCTCAGAAACATATCATTTAGTTGGCTATACATTTTAGATATTATTAAAAATTCCACATCATATGTTGGAGGAAGGGGAAAAAACAAACTGCAAACAATGGCATTAAAGCATGTGGTGTGAAAACCCTATTGTATAGGATGGTGATTTGGTTAGTGGAACTTCTGATGTGTAAATATTACTACATTTCACATCATCTGTTCTAGAAGTCCTGGAGAAATTGTGTATTGTCATAAAGCTAGAATGGATAGTACTACAGAACTTAGTTCACTGATTCTTTTGAGGTGTTTTTGTGGATTTTTTGAAAAGTCTTGGAGTTCTTGTTTTGGTGTTATTTATTTGTTCATTCCATCTCATCCCATTCCAAGACCTTAAGATCAATTTACTTAAAACTAAAACAAAACAAACAAAAAAAAAACAAAAAACAAAAAACAAAAAACAAAAAACAAAAAACAAAAAACAAAAAACAAAAAACAAAAAACAAAAAACAAAAAACAAAAAACAAAAAACAAAAAACAAACAAACAAAAAAAAAAAACCAAAACAAAACGCCAAACCCCCACATTTGGTTTAAAATCCATACTTAAGTACAAAACCAGATATTGTTATTTTGCTTTAGTTCTTTGAGCTATCTAGGTATGTACTTTTGAGCTACAGTCTTGTGAGATAGAATTAAGTGATTTGTGATACCATTTTATTGGGTTTTTTTAAATCTTAGGTTAATTTCTAGCAGGTGGATCTTTGAGAAAATCCCCAAACAGCAGTGCGGTCTCCATTTGGAATGGTATGCAAACCTCTCTGTAAGTATGGCTGCTCTTTAATACTGGACTTAATAGCTTTTTTTTTTTTTTTGAGCAGTGGGTTGTTAATACATCAGCTGTGCAGACATTTTGTTGTGGAAAACATGATCTTACATTCATATGCAGGCAAGTTTTTTTTTTGTCTAGCAAATTGCACTTTTTGCTTTTTGCCTTCCAGTGTATGCATCTTAGTGTTCTATTCATGACCATACAAAGCTTTAAATAGAACTTGCCACTTGTGTCTCTCATGAATCATGCATTCATCAGCATGTGTACTAAATTATTAAACTTTAATCTGAGGATTCAAGTGTTGTCACTGAAAACATGCATCTTAGCCTATTTTAATATTACCAAGGCAGGAGGAAAATACCAAAATCATTCATTACACTTGTTTTTCTTATGAATGATTTAGATTAAAATCAAATTGCTCTGTTTATACTTTTGAAAGCTCGTATGCTGGGACACAGGTGGAAAACTAATATTTAGGAGGGAAATGGGGCACACATTTGCTTGATTTAGCATTGTTCTGCCTGTAAGAACTACCTGCCATTAGTTAAAGCTCATGCACTCAGACCATAAAGTGCAGGTTTTGTTTCTCTAGATGTATTGTAAGCAATGCCAACTGTAGAAGGAGGAGATTGTTCAAGATTTGGAAGCTTCGGTAGACCATGTTATGGTATACTGGACTGTAATAATGTCTCCTGAATTTAATGTGAATTTTGTTGAGAACAAAGATACAGGAAAAGAAATGCCAGAATCTACAAAATGGCCAAGAAGTTGTCCGGACTCTTTCTAACTGTGATCTCTGTTTAATTTTTTTCATCTGAGACAATGAACTAAAGAGAAATAGAGATTAGTTTGTTTCATTATGAATTTGTGTGACCACTTAGACATTTTATAAGCTGCATCTAGGTTCAGCTTGATTTTGATTTAGTTTTGAAACTTTGTTTCAAATTTTTCCTTTTTTTTTTTTCCCCCAGTGTTTAGAAGGTAGTCTGTTTAAAAAACAAAACAAAAAAGCCCCAAACCCTAACAACCCCCCCATTACATTCCCTAAGACGGCCAGTGGCAACTATATAGGAAGAAAATAAGTTCAAATTCCAAAGTAGGAGTATAGCCAAATTTTGCACAGTGCTAAGCTCCTTCTGTGAGTTCCTGCAAGTAGTTGCAGTAAGAATTAGTTGAGATGCCTTCTTAATTTTCAGACAGATGTTTGTATTCTGCAGGCTGATGATTAAGTGAAATTTAATAATGATAATTTAGGAATTCAGTGAAAAATAAATACAAAGAATCGAGTGGACATATGATCATTCCAGAATGCAAATACTAGAGAATGCTAACACTAGTACAGTGAGATGGAATAGAGAAGATGCTATAAAGCTCAGCAGTGTAGTCATTATAATTGAGCTATTTGAGTGACAATTTTAAGATTCTTAAACACGTGCTATTGTAAAAACTGAGTAACTTCTGGAGGTAAAATTAGAGATGTTTTAAAATCACTTCTGCGAGAAGTTAAAGGGAGAGCTGGGTAAAAGAACTTGAACAACAAGCAAAGCTCGAAGCTTTTGGTCTTTTCTGCTATCTGTACTGCTCTCAGTGCATTGCTGTCTGCTGATCCCATCCAGGACTTCAGATTCTGATTATGATGCCTGCCTACCACTAAGGCTATAGTCTGACTTTGAGGAGTTGTAACATTAGAGATCAATGTGTTTGTGTAAGTTAAGTGTTTGACGTGTGTGCTTGTGTGGAATTTTTATATAGGAGGAGCTGCTGGAGAAAATCACCAGCTAAAGGAGTAGCTGCTGTAAATCAAAATGGCTGTTCAGAGAGCTAAAAGGAGATGGAATGAATGGAGCACCAAATAGTTTTTTTCCAGTGCTTGTCGGGGGTTTACAGAAATCATTCCTTTGCTGAAGAGGAAGTGTTTGAAACCTCAATATTGATGGTAACAGAGGATTTTCTCCTTTCCCTCTTCAGTTAATGTTGCCTAAACAAGACAAAGTCTTGTGTTTATGTACAAAAATGCCTTGTTTGGACAAGTGGAACTGTTGCTTTCTCATTCTGCAATTCAGGTCCTAATTCATCATATACAGTTTAAAAAATGCAATTTACATGAAGCTATAATATTCAAGCAGAATTGTTTAATTCTCAAAGGCATTCTTGGAAAAGAAATATTTGCCTTGTGATTTGCTGATGTACTTCAAATTATTTGTTCGATGCTGGGGTCACTAGCTACTACCCTGCATTGAAATACAGTACTTGTGTTGCTAACTTCTCAAGTATAGTACTGGTTAGGCTTTGACTTACTTTTCACATTAACCTTGGTTTTTAGACTGAGTAGGAGTTGGTTGGTGCTAGATCCTTACACCTGCTTTGTTCCTTTTATTGAAATGGTAGTATTTCAGATTAAGATGGCCTCTGAAGGAAACCAATCAGCTCATCTCTACCTCAAACTTCCATGTTTCACCTAAAATTTACATCCATATACTCCCACCATTCAGCTACTTTTGTTTGTGTTCTCTGTGTAATTAGTAACACATATTGTCTGCAGCCACTTTTGATGGTTTTTTGGTTACACAGCAGCAAAAGAGGAGAAAATGTGAAGAACAGGAAACTATCTACAAGCATGACACAGCCATGGAAATCAAGGCAGTGTTAGTACTCCCAATAGGATGAGTTGCTAATCTCTGTATTACACCTGATGTAGCTACAGCTGTCTTCATAATTCGTGCAGTCTTTCTGAATCCTCTTCTTTAGTGCAGACTTTCTGAAAATTATGCAAATCTATTGATTATAAACCAATCCTAAATGTTTAATATTATTTCCAATTCTTGCAATGTTTGGATTATTGAGCTCTTCCTGTTACACCTATTGAGCTATTTTGTTCATAAAAGACTGTATTGAGGCAGAATACTTCTAGATGGTCCTAATATAGGTCCTGATCGAACTGTCATTAAAACCTAATCTTTTGGTCTTTTTCTTTACCCATGTAACACTTGTGTATTAATTGCTTCTGTGCTTGTTTTGTGAGGGAAAGCTTCTTTAAATATTCTCCAGTATTTTAATATTTTTTTTTTAAAGGGGGAAAGCAGCAGACTGTACAGTGTTGTATATTCTGTATTTTTGTGTGTTTGCATACTTGCTTTCAGAACCATTAGAATTATATGTGTGTATGTATACAAGTGTACTTTGTTTCATCAAAATAATGTGAAATTAGTTAAAAGTGGTATGAATCATAATGACAGACTTAGTGCTTTGGTATCCAAGATACGTTAACATGCTGATAAGTTACTTGTTTTCCTGCTGTGAGAACTGGTTGCTGTATTTGATTCTTTAGCTGAATACAAACTAAATTAAATCTGCAGTGACCTATATTGTGCTCTAGCTAATGACCCAGTTAACCTCTGGTTAATTTTCTGTCTCTTGGTGTCCTGGGAACAGGGACATGTTTACTTCAGTTGCCACAAACCTTTAGAAATGTGCCACTGGCATTTATTATTCTAGAGCTGTGTGTTTTAATAGAAATTAGCTAATGGGCCATGGGGGTCTGCAGAAGTTGTAGAATGCCAATGAGGAGTTCTCTTTCATTTTTCCTCCACCCTGATTTACATGACTAAGCTTTTAGCTTTTCTTGGTTTTGTTTTTGTTTCTTGAGTATTGATCTGTCTCCTGTGGAGGAAACAAACTATTTGCTTAACATGCAGGAGGATATTATTGTTGGCAGCTTCCCAGGGACTCCTCTCTTTTTCATGCTTTAAATTAAACTAGAACCAGTACAGACGCTGTTAGGAAAGCCTGCATCTAACACAATTTTATTATTGCATGGCTATGTTATGCAAATAAATGTGAATATAACCATAAAATAATGAAAATAATGAAGATCTTGTATAAGGGTGGATCTGAATACTGCTTTTCTGATGTGAATACAATTCTCTGGCAACTGGGTGGGCTCATCTATGACGTGTATGTTCTTTTTCAGGAAAGGAAGTTATATTGATACCACAACCAGCACAGCAAGGTAGAATGATTATTCACACCCATTTGTTGTAACAGCCCGTACTGTCTGTCATGGATCTATTAGGTAACGCATAGTCCAAAACAACCTCAACCTTTTCTGACGTGTAATATCTAGTACTTACAGGTTTAGGCCTTGAGAGGCAGCTGTTCTAGAGCCAATCCTTTCTGCTGTGTCTGTTCCTTGAAATTATTACCACGAATCTCCTTTGGAGATGAAATCCTTATTTTTTTTGTTTTGCCCATGGTAGCAACAAGTACAGGTAGAAAGAACTACTGAGTGCTCAGCCTTATGCTGTAGTATAGCTGCTCTGGAAAGAGCAGATGGAAATAGCTCTACAGCAATCCTGGGTCCTCTGTTGGCCATGTAAGCAGATGGGTTTGGAGTGGAAGTGGGGAAGCTTGGGCTGTGTTGCTGAGCTACAGGATGCTTGTTCAGATGCTTGTTAGTTTTATCTTGGGACTTCTTATGACCTAAGAATCTGCTTGATGATGATATGTTAAAAATATGCAATGCTGAGAGGGAGAGGAGAATTTTCTGTTAACATATTCTTGGGAACTTGCTCTGTTCAGCCAGGTGGCTTAGAGCAGTGTCTGTGCTCTGTGTGTGCCTTGAGTATTTTCTGCAATTGTGCTATAGACCAGCTACCTCCACCAGCTGAGAAGAACTGACATCTTTTTATCTGTTCTTATTTCCTTGTTACCTGTGAAAAACATTAAATGTGGAAGGAACGTTCCCGAGATGACTGTATAGGCTTTATCACTTGCTGTGAAGCCACTGCTGTCCAAATAGGACTTTGCATATTTTACCTGTTGGTTAAACCAATTTCTCCCTGTCCTCTAAGAGCCTACCCGCTATAAAGGGTCTAACACATGATGTCCCACTGGGCACTGCAATGCCCCTTCTTATTGTAAGTGGGGGAGAATTAGTTGACTCTCTAGAAATAGTACTGAAGTAGTTGTGGTTTGTTATGTTGTTACAATGGGGCTTTGTGCCTGAATGTAAATGATTTAAAAAGTGGCCTGTATTTTCCTGGGTTTCTTTATGACTGAGAAAGAGGTTGATATTCTGATGCTGTTGGTTGTTGGGTGGTTTTTTTTTTTTCTTGAAAATTAAGTTTAAACAAAAGAAATTTTGAGTTGCAAGCTGTTAAATAACTCCCTTTTTACTGACTGAAGCATCTCGAAAATGAAAATTTCTTCAGTCAGTCATGAGAGTGTACAGGGAATTCTGTGCTACATACGGAGGGAACTACAGTGCCCCACAGCTTAGTCCCTGGTCTTTTCTATTTATGAGCTTATTCTGTCAGGGTCTGTTAGTTTTGGTATTGTTAGCGGTTTAACAGGATTTCAGACTTGTTGGTGGTCTCCATGGGTCCTTTCCCTGCTTCACCTCTGACTATTCCTACTGCTAGAGGAAAAAAGCAACTGTGACTGAGAAGATTGGAATTACACACAGTGTAATTCCCTTATTCATAAATTTATAAGGGAATTGCTTCTCTTGGTTAGCGGTTGAGAAGAACTAAATCACCATTTTTTTGTAAGAGAGGGAATATATTTTTCAGATATTTCAAATCCAAAGCTCAATATTTCTCTTTATTGTCTTCTCTTGTGTTTAAAAAAAAAAAAAATCCATAAGTTATTACTGTGTAGATCTATTTGATGTTTCTATTTATTTGTACAAGTCTGCAGTTGGTGCTATTGAGCCACTGAAAGGAGAGAAACTTTTTCAGATTAAGGCCTAACCTGAGTTCCTTCAAGATTAGAAAAATAGATTGATTGTATTACACTGTGCTCTGAGTAACATTCTCATGTGGTATGTGTTCAGACTAAGTTTTGTGATTAAAAATGGTTTTGCCCTCTTGTTGAAGGGACAATCTGACATCAGTTATTCATCCATCACAAGTAGTTTCTAAATACGATACAGTGCAATCAATTGTGATCAACCTTCAAAGACGAAGGTATGGAAGCATAAGAAAGATGAAGAAAAAAGCTAAACCAATTCTAAAATAGCATTTCAGAAAGAAATTTCAGAAATACTCTTCACTGAACTTCTGTTGCATGTCTGTTTGCGAAGACAGAAAAGATATTTTTTTTTTAAATATTTTCAGTGATCACAAGAGACTTCATGTTGGAGTGGGAGATGGACTCAGAGTGACGATGGAGTCTCAATATGAGTATGGTCGTTCTCCTTTATTCTACGCACTTACAGAGGTTATATAGCTATTAAAAAAAAGCACACGATGATAGACACTCTGTCGTTGGTTCAGAGCTTTTGTCTGCCCGCCTCAAGCCGTTACATGATTGGTAGAGCACTGCTGTCCACCCGAAGGAGTCTGTCTTCACTTTCTGGACTTAGTTCTGACTAACTTGTTTACCAGTTCATTACTTCCCTCTCAAGGATAAGCCAGTTTGCCCCTTTTATGGCTCGCTAAAAACTGGATTGCTCACACCAGTGAGATCATGTCCTTTATCGCTTAACCATTCTTCCACAACTTCATGTAATACTTGATGAATATAATAATAAATAATCTTTCTGAACTGTTGTTGTTTCTAGAAAAGAAATTACCTTTTTAAATCATTCTTTATTTCAAATACTTAGATGAACTTTTCAGAGCTTGTTTTCCTTCTTCAGTGTACTTTGACACCTACAGGAAGCCTAGTGCCTACATACTTAATTAGAATTTAGGTGCTGCCTCTGTTTGTCTCAATGGACTGAATATGCAAAGGCATAAGTATTGGGTGGTATAGGTATGGGATGAAGAAGCTCATCTTGCATACCTGTGCTTGAAAATAATTCATTTTGAAATGTAAACACTCTAATGGAAAAAACAGTATGTTATTTCGGGGCAAATTTTTTATTTGAAGACGAATGTGTAACAACAACAAAACAAACTCACAAACAAACGTGAAAAACAAAAATAAACCCACCAAAACAAAAACCAAAAACCACCAACCCCCAAAAAACGTAAAAAGAACTGGGTTTTGGTCTTGCAAACAGGACTGTTTATGACATTCATGAATCTTTTTGTTTAGCCTGATGGATAGAATTTCAAAAACCTTCTTCCCAAAGTTTAAAATGTAAATTGCCATATAGCTCTAGGGGTAAGGAATACAGGATGTTAGTGCTGGCTGTATATGGATACTGATTGGATTACTGTCCCCAGGATTTAAATGCCTATTTACTGTATTGAAATCTATCCTGTTACAGTTTTCTTTTCTTTTTAAGCAGTATACCTAAAAACTCTGAAACAAAATACTGAGCTTTTAATTACCTCTCTTCTATTCCTAGTGCTCCCTAATTACTGTGAGCAGGATAACAGTCCATTTGCCAAATAGTTTTCAACATAGAGTGCTGAATTCAAGTAATTTCTGTTAAGCTACTTTTCTTCAAGGTAGAATTTAACAAGACATTATGCCCTCTCCAGGTAGAGCAGATGCTCAAGATAACACTGATTAAGGAAACCTTTCTGAATCTACAGTGTTTTCCTAAACCTCAGCGCTGCAGAAGCAATGCTTTATTCTTTCTATAAAGATTTGAGTAAAGCGTAACTGTGTCAAATTTTGTTGAATGAGTTTCTCTAGTTTCAGCCCTTGAATATATATTAAATAGTTTGAATCTTTTTTGCCATCCAATTGACTTGAGGTCTATAAATGTCACTTTTCCATGTCACTGGACACCTAACAGTCAGAGCAAAACTCAGCAAATGGAAAAGAAGATCAATGGGAAAATATTCTTAGTTTGGAAGGTGGAGGGGAGAGGTAGCTGTTAAATCCATGACTTTAATACCAGATCTAATCTCTTATTTATGCCACATTCTATTCTTTCCCTGGTATTAATTTGGAGTCAAGTGACTTCAGTACAGTTGCAGTAGAATACTTCAGTATGAAGAGAAAGGGCACTTAGTTACTCTTAAGTCTTTAGACCATTACTCTTTGAAAATGTTCTGTTTACTATTCGGGAAAAAAGTTGGCATTTAGGTAGAAATACTCTGTTTTATTTGTTGTTGATGCTTATACCACAAGTAAGCCTCTTCCTATGTTGCTTTGCACGAGGTCTTTTGGAGTTATTTTATTTTGCGTCTATTAAAACTCAAGAGGCATAATGAAGGGAACAAAGACCTTTTCTGTTTTTATTCAAATCATGAGCATTGAGTCATCTGATAAGGGTGAGTATGCTATGCATCAAGCCATGGAGGCTATATCAGAGCTATTCTGAAAGGCCTTCTAAAAGGATGTCCAGCAGATCCAGGAGGTGCCCTGCTCCCTTGCTGCTGCCTGGAGCTGTGGCTGCTTTTGTTCTCAGATGCTGTTTTTCAGATGCAGCTGGTGAATTTTCTGAACAGCCTAGGAGAGGAAAAGCCATGATGGACTATAAATGGGAGGTCTGGGAAGCCTTTGCTTTTAGCTCTGTAGCCACTGAGCTGGGATGCATGACTGAGCCACAAGTGAATGTGTGTCTGTTTTCTTGGCATTTAACTTTGGCATGCTTAGTGAAGGGAATAGCCTTGTCAGTCTTTCAGTGTTGCTCCAGCTGTGGTCATTTGTCCAAGGGATCCATATGTTTCAGAGTGATGATACGTGTTATGGAAATTTGGAATTCATTATTTTGAATTTACTGCAGAATGTTATTAAATAAGTAAACAAAATCTATAAACAATTAAAATGCAAATGCTGATCATTTGCTTGCATGTTGAACTTCAAGTTTTAACTCTACCTTCTGCATTTTTTTTCTGATGTTGGCTGCAAATAGTGGTTTCCAGAATTTTATTAAAACATTAAATCAGAAATATTTTTAGACTTGTGGCATTAGATCTTCCCCAGTGCTTAGTTTAGATATGACCTTGCCATGGCTAAGGTATTAGATACAAACCAATAGAGAGAAAAGAGCTTCATGTTCAATATAAATGTAAAAGTTTCAGGTGCTGCTGATTCTGTTGCTTTGCGTGAGTAACTACAGCAGCTAGCAAATATGTGGGATTTGGCAAAGAGACCGAAATTGCAAATCCTTTCCAGTAGCACTGCACTCAGATTAACTTCCTGTGAAATCTTTCCTCAGTCACTAATTTCACACTCTGGGGATGGAACTGTGAACAGTTTATACCATATAAATCTTTTAATAACAGCTTCCTTGAGCTTTAAGATGTTTTTAGGAGTTGTTTCTTCTTGATGAGGAAATAGTATATACTGCCTTAAAGTAAATATTGTAGATTTTTAGATGTTTTGTTTTATAATTGTAGCATCTGTGACAACTTAGAGAATGTTGGGAGAGTGAGGCCTGAAAGATATTATTCTAACACTGCAAATTCTATTTACTGGGGCAGTTACGAGCAGGAATAGTAGTTCAAGTAGCTTATTAACATCTGCTTTATCTTTATTGGGAATATAAAACTTGATTTTGCAACATTGTTTTGTATGCCTCAGGAAAAGAATGTAAAATGAGTGAAGTAATTATTGAAAACTTATACCAATTTTTGAGATATACATTTTTATGTAATTGTCATATCAGCCTTCTGTATTCTTTTGTTTGAAAAAGGGGTTTGTGGTAAGGTTGTCTGTGGTAAGACAGAACACCTGCCCCTGAACCCAGAATGTTGGTAAAGGCTATTCTAGCAGAGAGTAGTAACCTTACAGGGCAGGAGGAGGAAGGCAACCATTTAACTGGTATGTGAGGGAATGATAGAATCGAAATCTTTCTTCCCCATATTAAGCATTTGCTACATAGTTGGGTATTAGGGGGTGTATTTGACACCTCACATCCCTTTTTACCCAACAACTCTTGTTCTTCTCTGATTACCATACCTAGAAGGTTTTATTTTAATATGACTGATTCTGAAGTGAATGTGACATGAAGTCAGTATGATACAATATGATGGGACAGGAAAAATACTTCCTGGAAAGTCCTGAAAATGCTGTCACGTGGAAGCTTATGCTGTCTGTTTGGGTCACTATGCAAAGAACGCTGTTCCTGTTAACACTTTGCAGCTGTATTTGACAATGCCCCAGTATTTACCTAATGCAATTAAAATTAATTTTGTTACATAATTTCTAGGGGTTTTTTTCTTCCAAAGATTTATACTTAATAACAGTATTTTCTTGATTACAAAGTATAAATCTACAATTAAAAGTAGTTGGAAAGAAAAAGAAATGTACCTGGGAAACTAGGTTTGTATTTGATTTTAGTGAACAGAAGTTCACTAGATTTCATTCTTCCATCCTAGAAACACAGCAGTATGTCCTTCATAAGGCAACAAAAAATTCTTCCTGTCAGACATCCAGTTGATCTTGACTTCAGTCAGTGAAAAATCCTGTTCTGTCTTCTTGCTTCATTTGTTACAAAGTGAGCAAATATGAGCAGAAGTTCTTCTTCAACATTACTTATGGGTTGGTTGCCTTTTGGAGTGATGCTGTAGCCTTTTACTGGGTTTGAATCTGTCTCTTGTCTCCTGCTGCCTGGGCTGAGGGTGTAGATCTGAGAAGTAAACAGTACTTAAGCTTCTAGTAATATGTAGCTACAATGAGAGACTGGTGAACTTAGAGACACTGAACTGGCCCATAATCCTACAAGGTTCAGGTTGAAGAGTTGAAAAAGTGGCATTGTGAAACTGAATAATCTGGACTGTCTGCATTTACCTTTTTGGAACAATTTTTAACTTAGCCCTTAATCTGTGATTTATGGGCTGCTTTCTTCAGCTTTTCTTTTGCCTTTTTATTTTTTACTTTCATGCTGCACACTTCTTTTAGGAAAATAGTCTCTCTAAACCAGCTGGAAAAACTACTGGCAGACTTCAACTCTCATTTCTGTGAGCTGCAGGACCGTGGTCTGTTCTCTGATGTGTGTGGCTGAAAAATTTTAATGTTACTTCTATTTGCAGATGTTAGATGGAGAAAGATCTTGTAGGGAACTAGATGTTGAAGTAGATGTGCTCTTAATGTTAAAGGCTAGGCATATATTACTTGTCTATGAAACAAATCCTTCTCAGTCTGCCTTGATTTCTTTACTTGGATTTTAAATAGAGGGAAACTTATTTTTTTTTATTTGTCTAGTCTGAGCATTTAATGTTAGGAAATTATGAGATGTCTAAGAATGAGGAAATAAGTATAGGACTAGCCTTTTGGACAATGCACTTCTTGCTGTTTATTATTTTGCTAATAATATAAAGAATGTGTGTGTGTGTGGAGGGGGGTAAGTTGTGTGAGTTATATGTTGTTTTGGTTTTTATACCAACTGTTCCTCATCCCCCCCAATTTATAATAACAGATGTGTGGTTTTCATTACGTATTTATTGCTGGGTAGATCACTGAGTTAAAATACCTTAACTGCATAAAGATTGCCTTACTGCATTTTCTTCAAGCATTCACGTTCATTAAAAATATAAAATCTAAGATACTTTCATGGTAAATTTAGAAAAGAGCTTCAGCTGTTTGTCTCCTAGTATAAGCTCGACCTACTTGTTTTTGGTTAAAAACAAAGATGAACCAGAAATGACAGCAAGGAATACAACTTGTTATACAATGTAACTTGGACACTTTTACTGCAAATGCTTGGCAGATGGTGCCATTGTATACACTGATACAGGTTTTTCATCATACATGGGACACCATAGATCAGTTGTATTGATTTCTATTTAATTATTGTCTTTATTTATTACTTATTGTCATTCAATTGTGTATCACCTCCTGTTTGGTTTTTTTTTTTCTTAAAAAAAAAAACAAGTTAGTATTGCAGATGCATACTGTTTGTATTATAGGGTTGCAGCTTAAAGTGTCCAAAGCACAAATATGCTTTTAAGAAAATTCTTTTAACATTTTATTTTAAACAGATCAAGCACCAACATTTTTACGTAGAGATGAATGCCAATTTACTCTGCATATTCTGCAGATGGTGTTACCTTCTTTATATCTCAAGCAAGTTGCTTCCTTGAAGTGAGATTGTCTTGCAAAGTTGCCATAAATGTGAATGCATTTGTGACATTTATTCCTATGTCAGTCTGTGCTGATGACCAAGTTCAGGTGGGGTGCTTTGGTCAAGTATGACTAGAAAGTTGTTAGTCTTCAGCAGAAGCTGTGATTCGGTTCTGTGCTGCCGAAGTAGCCCTCAACTAAAAAGTGAGACTGTTTCAATTTTCATGTATTTCTTTCGAGATTTGTTTTCACTATGACTGTTTTGATTCTGCTTTTTCCTTGTGCTATACTCCAAATGGCTTTGTAGAAATACAGAGAGCTTCATTCTTCCTAAGAAGCTATGATCTGCTGATTTCTAATTACAACCAAATTCTTAAGAGGAGCAGTATTTATTTCTTAGTAAAATCCCGAAGCAAACTCCATCTGTAAATTTGTGATGGCACCTTATATTAAAGGAAGTTGCAGTGACATGTTTGTGCCAGAGCTCTGTTCGTTTTAATGCTAATTATTCATGTTTCTCCAAACCTCATCTAGTGTTTGTCATGTATGATGAATTATGAGAGTCTGAGCTATGCTTCAATTCTTTGCAGTTAATTAAGTACACCTTAAAAATGTAAGAGATTGGAAAAGCCTTCTCCTTACATACCTGATCTCTTCAGAATTCCTACTGAGCATTCTTATAATGCTATAGAAATTGCTTGAAATTCAGTGATAATTAATAGTTTTGGAAATAAGATGCACTAGATTCTGCTTTGTGTGGCTTTACATGCACAAAATATTTAGTGCTTGTTGTGTTGTGCTGTACGTAACATCACAACAAACAAACTTTCTGTGATTTTTATGATAGACTGAAATCTTATATGGTACTTTTTGGCTATACTTTTCTGTTATAGAATAATTTAAGCTAGAAGGGGCCTCTGGATGTCTTTAGTAGAATTCCTTTCAAGCAAGAGGTGACTTCAAAATTAAATTGTAATTTTCTAGATCCTGTCTTTTGCTTAAATATGGACTGTCTCTTTCCAAGTGAGGTGCAGCTGCAGTAGTAGTATGTCTAACCTATTCTACCCAGTCAGCCTCTGCTATGAAGATGAGTGTCCCTGATGTCTCTGCTAATGCAGAGTGCAACAGAGATACCTGACTGCAATGGAAAGATGCCTTCATTACATATGAGTTGGAGAATCTAGAGCATTTCTTGACTTGTACAACAAAGTGCTCCATGACAAAGATGTTGCAAGTATCATCCACTCCCCAAAGCATGTGCCAAAGAGATTGGGGGGACAATGTGACTTATGTGGAGATCTGTGCTGTTACAGCTGATCCATTTTCACCAGATTGTATCTGGTAAAAAGCTTGTATCTCTATCAGGGTGGCCTGTGTAATAGCCTAATATATGACCAAAACATTTTCTGGAAGTTATGACCTGTCCTGAAAAGAGCCAGGAAGCTGAACTGAACGCAGTAAGGGATGCGGAAGAGGGGTACTGTGAGCTCCTGGGTTTGTTGCGGCTGGATGGTAGTTATTTATTAGTTGAGGGGATCAAGCTGAGTCATCCTGTCATCTGTAACTGGAAGGAATATGCCTAAGGAGGTTTTGGCTGTCTGAGTCAATAGTAATGATTAAACTAGGGCTACCCGCAGGCTGCATACTATTTTATCCACTTTGTCCTTGCTTGAACTTATGTGCTGTTTCCTTGATAATTCCCAGTCTCCTCCACTAAGCATTGCTTCAGCCTTTGCTGCATTCAGTGAGACCCTGTTCTTATTGGAACTTAAATTTGCACTTGGCTAATTTAGCCATCCAACATATTTCATCTTGGTGGCTAAAAAAGGAGTTATAACTGAAAACTGTTGGCGAGGATAAGAGATTAAAGACCAGGAATAATGTCTTTTCAGTTACTATATAGAAGGGATGTGATGATTGGAATGAAGTTATTGGTGGGGGAAGCTTGTGCATTGTATTTCATAGCCTTACTGGTTCTGATGCATAGCCTAGATTATACCTCTATTCTTTCATATTTAAATAAATCAGCATATTTTTTTCTGATGGTAACAACAAAAATGAGAAACTACAGATCATCTGTTCTGCCTGGTATTAGGATCTTCTTCCTTTTTTTTTGGTCCTGTGTTCTCTGTTGCAGTTTCTTGCTACTGCTGCCTTTCACTGATAGCTTATTGTGGAGAATACTGTATTCCAAGGGGTTCCCAAAATGTTTGCAAAAATGTGATTGATAATACAATTCACTGTTTTAACTCCTTCAAATGTTATCTACGCCATAAAATAAAATAGCTATGTAAAGAAGTTACCTTCAAGCTTTTGGGAGCTCTGCATTGGATCTTATAATATTAAGCACATTCCAGTTTAACCCAAAACTTTGCAGAAACAAATTAAGGACAAATAGCAGACAGTGTCCTGTAGAAAAATACCTCTAACTGATCTTCTGTTTGGGGAGACAAATGTCTAGTTAGATAGTTACAAATTGTGACAAATATGAATGATGTTTGTTAATGTCTGTGGAGTAATTATGAATTGTTTCTCCCATAATGAACCTTTATCCTTAAGGTATTTTGCACAATAAAAATATCATTCTGTAATACAGATCTGTATCCAAATCAATATGCAAGGCATCGGATTGAAAGACAAGCACAGTTGGCATTTGAACACAAGTTTTAATTGAGGCTGTTCCTACATTCTGTATACTTCAAGGAAATTAATGGCTGTGCTGCAGTCCTTCAAGAAAAATTAATTATCCCTTCTGATTCCCAGTTCCTGTGCTTCCTTCTTAACCCTGTTTTCTGATAGCCCAGCAGGTTTGGAGGGGCACTGTTTATTTATACAGAATATTTCATTGCTTGAAGGGGTGGGTGTCAGCATTTAGAAATTTACCAGCTGTTTCAGGTCACAGCTTGAGCAGCTCTTTCGTTTTGAATGATTTATTTAGTTGGCCTCTCATTGAGTTGTCAGCAGTTTGCAGAGACTGTAACCATGTGAAGAAAAGATCCTAATTTGTCAGCTCAGGAGAAGGGGAGTTGTTTGTAGTCAGAGAGTGAAAGGAATTAGTTCATTTTGTGGGTCTGACAGGTTGGCTATCCCCAGATGCGGTACTGGAAGGAAGGTGGCTGTCAGCCATGCGTTTGTGATTAGAGATTGAGAAGAGGAGGGGTCTGTGTATGAGGTTACAGGAAGGTAGCAGAGATTAGCATAGGGTATTTCTTCTGAAAGACATGAGAGAATGTACATGTGTGCACATTTTATGCCTGGAAGTTGTCAGAACTAAGAGCAGATATGAACAAGGATATGACGTTAAAAAGAAGTAACTGCAGAATGTTAAGTAAGATATGACTGAAGCATATACCTCCTAACTGATTCATCTGCTGTGGTAGTTCATGACAGTAGGAAGTTTGTCAGACGTATGGCACAGTTGCTTTAAAAAAATAATTTTATAATAATGCTGGAGTAATTTGAGTCAAGCCTCATGCTGCAGATGTAAATTTGCAAACTGAGAATTTCTAGAAATGAAACAAGAATGATGAATGTTATCTGTTTAAATTGGCATGTTTTGGCTTAACAAGTCAGGGTGATAAAGGGTTTCACCTTTTTCTGAGAGATCACATCTTGGCACTTGGAAGGAGTAGAACAAGCACAGGATTAGGAGATGATGATCCCATTGACATAATGCTTTTTTAAATACCCATCCAGTAACTTGTTACATTTCAAGTTGGCAATGCTGCTCCCGAAGGATAACAGTAGGTATTGTCGGCATACTTGTAGAACCTGATTTAAGCAATGCTATTGATAGATGTCTGTAGTTACAATTTGTATAAAATTATATTTGGTAATACTATTGTTCCTTAATTACATTAGTGACCCAATCAAGAGTCTCTTCATAAATGTCTGATTTTTCTTGCATCTACAGTGCTTTACGTAGAATCAGTTTGGCACTAATAGCGCAGACCATATTGTGCAGACCAAAACCACTTTTTTGAAACCAAACTTTTTACTGTCTGTTTACTTTTGCATTATGGGAAGATGTTGAGACTTCTGAACAGTTGTCCTTTGAGTGTATGGCATCCACAACTAAGTGCCAGAAGGTTCGGGTTCTTTTACACATGGACTTTTACTATAGCCTAAACTCTCAAAATTGGTGTTGTATATTTCATGGATGTTATGTACATGCAGATAATTAGCAGCAGAGGCAGATGGTAATGAGGATCTAGGATGGGTATAGATCTAATTTGTCAGATCCCCGTTACACATGTGTGTATATAAATTTTATTTTAGCTTAATAGATTGACTTACCATAGTAACAGATTAAAAACAGCATTTTCAGGGATGTTTTTCTTTAGATATGTTAAACTTTGTCTTTCTGTGCTTGTAGTACATTGGTCTCTGCTAACATATGTTTCTTATTGATATTGGCAACTTAATATATAGCATTTGATATGATTGACGTCTCTTTTTATAGCCTCCTTAAATCAGTGCATATGTATTTAAGACACATAGAGGTTAGGCTTGACATAAATTTTGACAACTTCAGATACTCAATCATTAAGATTAGTCTAGCAAGATTGTTCTGTGCAAGAATTAAATTGTGGATTGCTTGGCTAGAATGAACAATTCTGTATTGTTTATATTATATTCTGCTATGCCATATATTACATTGTTTATAATTTTCTGGTATGTATTGTAATTTTGGTCTCTTTAATGCCTCTCTTTTTGTTCTTTTCCAGTCTGTTTAAAGTTTGGGGTTGGTTTGTTTGTTTGTTTTTCTGCACAGCTCTGCTCCATTTGCAAAATGTTTCAAAACTGAGAAGGACCCTTTTGAACAGAATTAATTGGGTTTTTTTGCTTGTAACAGGAATATTTATAGCAAATATTATATTCTGTGCATTAATATGCAAAATACTGTGGTAATATATATATAATTGTGTTCCCTCAGAGTGACTGAAAGCTTAGAAAGATGTTTGCCTGTAGGTAGTATGTGAGAGACCCCATTGGTCATTATCAGAAGCTTGTACCTCGTAATACGCACCTCTGAACGCCTGCTTTCTTGGGTGCAGAAGAAGTGGATAGTGCTTCATTCATGAGTTGTTTTTCTTTACATTTTTGTACAAGGTAATAATTTCTTGCATGGTGATAGTACAGGAGAAAAAAGACAGCAATCTTGACTTTTGTGAATGATGGCACATGTCACAATATATGAAAAAAGACAAGGAAGGGAAAATTAACCAATGTGTAGAAAGGTAAGTTGAAAACCTCGCCACTTAAATATTGTTTCATCTCTGAAAATATTCTAGTATCAGGAGAATTGCAGCTGTCCTCAGGTATGAGTAGTGTTGGTTGCACCAGCAACAATTTTTTTTAGTAGCATGGTTAAGATGTCTTGGAATACCCAAATTCAATGGATGTAAATAGCTTTCTTCAGTGTTCCAGTGACCCCCCAAAAAAAACAGTTCTGTGTGGAAGTTTTAATGTGGATTCCAGCTCAAACAATTTTCAGTGAAAGAAGAATCTAGAAAAAAAGTATGTAGTCTTTTAATAAGTGAAAAATAACTGGTAGGTTTATTGTTTCTAAAGGAAAGTATTTTTGAAATCAAAATACAACACGAGTGTCAAGGATTGTCTATACATGGGCCTGATGTGAACCTTTCTCAGTAGAATGAAGAGTTTTGTTTCCAGCAGGACTTTCTTTTGTATAAATGAAAAGGAATCAGTTTCCTTTTTAATAAATACTGAGAACTAAATTCAGGCTGAATGGAGCAATGGAAACCATTAGGTTCTGTGCATAAGTAATTGTGCTTACTTTAAGTCTCTAGTGGAGTTAGTGTGCACATTGAGCGCACATTCTGAAATGTGCACAGAGATATATTTAGCTCTTGGGACTAAATTCTGCAGTGCTATGGTGGTATTACACCTGCAACTGTGGAATTCAGGACTTCTGTTAAAGAAGTGCTGACTCTGTTCTTGTCTTGGCTCCGTTTAACTAAAGTACGTGTTAAACTACAGTATTCCTGTTGGAGTAATGGAATGTTTTCATCCTGATTAGTTGTGCTATTTTCCTTTTCTCTTACTGATCTTTTCCTACTGATGTCCTACTGATCTTCTCTGATTAGAAGCTTATGTATTTTCTTCTGCATTCTTTTTCAGTTTCAAGTACAATTTTTCCCTCTTCATTTCTCTACCTCTTCTCTCTCTCAGCTCTCCTGTTCCAAAAAGTGAAGACAGTGCATATGCCTGTTAATTTGCCTGTTCTCTCTCAGTTCCTGGGTGTATGCCCAGCAGCTGCTCTTTCCCGACTAGACTCACAGCCACAATCTGGCTCTGCTTGATGTGCTTAGAGCAATACTGTTTAACCAACACCCTTTGCTTCATGGAAGTGGAGGGGAAAACTGGGAACAGTAGCAAGGTTTCCAAGTCCCTGCTTACTGCATAAATTCTTCAATTTTGCAGTGGTACCTGACAGGTTAGGAACGGAAAAGAAATGTTTTTTCCCTTCCATCCACCTTAAAAAGAGTCTTTAAATGGATCAGTTGAGGTTGTTTATCAGACGATGTCTATCTTGCGTTTCATGTACTGCATATAAAAATATGTGTATTTCAGTAAATAATTTAAAGCTTGTTATATACGGTATAGATCTGGCTCTTTTCTTTCAAGTTTTGATTTCAAGAAAAATACTTATGACTTTGCATCAGGATAAATGAAAGGAAATTTGATTCTTATACCCAGAAACTGAAGAATCTTGGGGTTCTCCTTCCTTTTCAGTTGCTAGCATGTATGAAAGCCATCAAAAATGTTTCTTTCCTGAAGCAGAGGCTTGGTACCCCTTTGGCAGTGCATTACTCTACAGTATCAAACCTTGGGGATGTTACGAAGCCAAGATTCTAGCTTCTCCATAATTTCTGTAATCTAATAAAATAATTTTAGAAGGATAGAGGCTGTAAATATACATATTTTTGGAAAATGGTGGGTGGGCAGGTCAGATAAACTTTTCCCTGAAACAAGACACCTGAGGTAAAAGCTTCAGCTGAACAATTTTCTGTTAGTCAATTTTTGTCAATCTGTTTATGTATTAATTGATTAGTGCAAACACAGGTGTAGTACCTGAGTTACAGTATGTGGAAATTTAGATGGAGCTGGGACCAGGGCTGAAGAAGTGACATGTTGCAGAGAGCCGCTTAGGAATGGAAGGAGAGAAAGGGGCTGTGTTTGGTTGTAACAGGCAAATCATGTGTAAATGAAGTTAGTTAACTTAGCAGTTTACAAACGAAATGGTTTTGTAGTAGAACTTAAGTGCTAGACATGTACACAGCACTAATGAGAACTACTTAAAAACAAAACTTGTCTTTGCAGACATCACATCATGATTCAATACATGTGATTAAATTCTGTCCCATCACACGTTTTCAAACTAACTTTGTAAAGAATCCCCTCATCATTAGTGTGAATTAGTGAATTTCCTTTGCTGTGTCTGGCATAATGGAAAAGTGGAGTCATGTAGAGATGCAAAGAAAATGTCTAAAACTTCAGAAGGTAATCACTTTAGACCTGATATTTAGTAATTACAGCCGTTCGTAACTGTAGTGAGCAACCATTCCATTCCAGCCATATGGCAAATAATAAGTCATTATGGTCATAGTAGGAGACAGCAAAGTGTGAACGTGTTACCAGTTCTTCAGGTGTCTAACACATCTAATTGTAGGATGAATTATGAATGTAATAAGTGTAACAACAATTTTTGTGAATGTGCGTTCATTGTGATGCTGTGAATATATCCTGGCTTCTAAAAAAGAAAAATGCTCACGTGCTTCTTCTCTCTTCCGTGAAGTTTTTCTTATATAATACTGCTGGACTTGTATTGTATCAGCATTGTGATGAAGTTCTGTGGTAAAGACACTTACCGACTATATAAAGTAACAAGTGATAGTTGCTGAGATTTAATCTTGAGGTGAATATGTAGAGACAATGATTCAAAATAGAGTTTCAAATCTGAAAATATTTTTCGTTTGTGGCCACACAAAGGACAAGTATTTATCACACCTCTATCTTGCCTCCATGCAAACTGATCACAGAAGATATGAAAGGAGGTATGCATTTAATTACTTCTTTCTGCCAAGTCTTCTGTAAAAAGTAGTTTGTAACCTCAAAACTATCAGCCAGTAGCTGGGATGGGTTTGCTCACTTGCTAGAGAGTCTCTGATGTTACAAGTTAGTAAAAATGATCAGGGGTTCTGCCAGAAAAACAAAATTCAAGTTCCCTACTTCTGCACCCATTACTCTAGTGAGAAGATCTAATCAAATCTCATCCAAATTATAAAAGTTAGTAGCATGTTTCCTCTTGATCATAACTGTGATCTGCATAAACAATTCCTAGAGCGCTGCAGAGAATCTGTCTTTGGAATTAGAGTGCCATACAAAGTAGTTCTGGGGCAATCAACTACAGCTGTTCAATTACTGGCTGTTGAATTTTTCATATTTTCTCAAATCTTAGCCATATGTATAAACTTTATTTCTTACGTTCCATAAATAAGACACTTAACTCTGAGTATGCAGAATGATGTTTTCTGTGAATTAAAGGAAGATTCCTTGTAATAGGAAAAACAAAACAAATTTAGGCTTGCCAAAAAATACAATAAAACTCTGCTCTGTCAGGGGGAAAATAGTGGATACTGGTATTTTGCCTGAAAGGCTTTGATTGTCTTCCTTCTTTTCAGAGTTATGTAGGACTTGGCTGTGGAAATATTGACCATTGCACAGATTTCTTGGTATTTCAATAAAGCTTGAATTTTATCTATTTGGGTCTCCCATAGACTTCAGTTTCAGCAGAACCGTAAAAAGTTGAAGGACAGTAAGTGTTTCTCAGTACTAGATGAATCCTGACTTTCCAATGTCATATGAATTTCCAATAAAAATACTATCTGAAAGGAAAAAACAAACAAACAAACAAACAAAAAAACCACCCCAGCTTGTTAATCATCTCAGCTACAGTAGTTTTACTAGACAAAGCTTGTAATTGTGGTGTCATGGATGGGAAGGTGTAGGATTCCTGGGATGCCTGACTGGTTGACAACTTTAGATGGCATGGCAAAATGTAGGAATTACTTTTGCTCTACAAAGAAGGAAGGGGTGCTCTTCAAACCAGTTCCCAGGCCGAAGCCTTGTGACAAATATTTCAATTAATAAATAGCATCAAAGAGCTATGTTGATTCTAGTCACAAGGAAGCTGACAGGACGTTTTTGACATTGGGCTCTTTTGGCACCAATCTGTTGCAGCACTAAAGTTTTGAATGCATGTTGTACATTTGACAGGGGTGCTATAAATTAACGATCCTTAATGACAGCATGTTTCACTTCATGAAGGGCCATTTAAGAAACAGCTTTTTGGAACTCTCCATTTATAATGCTCCCCTTTCTCCTCACCAGCACTATGGGGATCACAGAGGGCAAGTGAGGAGAGAAACGCTAGCAGATAGTCTGTGAAGATTTTTGGTTTATTTATTTACTTATTTAGATTTTTTTATTTAATATAATTAGTATGACTACTTAAGACTACAGTATTAAGCAAAATTACTAAATTCTAATTAAGTTTGTCTAATCTCGAAGTCAACTGAAGATCGGTAGGAAGGTCAATGATTCAGTGCTATTAGAGCTACAGAAATGGAGGACGTCTGGGCATTTATAATTCAAAGCAACATTTTTTGAGATTGATGTCAGTGTGAGCTGTCAAACTGGGGGGAAAAAAAAAGTATTGCTGAATGAATACAGAATTCTAGCAACATGCTTGAATTTGAATTTTCTGTGATTACTGAAGGGTGTGGTAAATCTGTGTCACAAAGTATACAATAGTCCTATACTGTGGTCAGTAAAATGTATGAGAATCTTAATCCAGGACAGAAACTGGTCTTCTGAACTCCAGGAAAACTGAAACTCTTGGTGATACTTGGTAAACTCAAGCTCTTTAGTATTCTGAGTTACTGTGGTGCTTCTTGAGTAAACTGGTGGTATAATCCTCAATTAACCACAGCAGGCCAGGAAGGCAAAGCTGCAATGTGGACTGAAAACTTAATTACATAATTAATGTGTAACTACTGCAGCACCTTTCTGAGTCTAATCAGCCTCTGACAGGAGTCCCTTTCCTCAGTGATGTTTCTTATGCTTGTCAGAACTCTGGAGGTATGGATTTGACCAGTGTTTTCTAAACTTCGTGGACTGTTAACTTACAGTCCCTGTTTCTTGGTGATCTTGTCATGGACTTCAGAAGTCAAGGCTGGACCTACCTCTAGTTAAAACTCTCCATGGCTCTTTCCTTAAAGAGCCTGACAGTGTTTTGTACCCTTTAACATACCCTTATTTGTTTGCTTGACTATATCAGTTAAGCTATTAATCTCATTGTTTTGCTTGTAATTACCATTGCAAAAGAAGTTTCCTCTTTTTAAATAACTTTTCTTGTGACATAATTCAGGTAGCATTTATGGTATGATCACATTAGACAAAAGATTTGCTGTGGTTTAGACATTCGTGTCTAAAGTGGTTATCAGTGTATGTGAAACATTCATGGTTCAGTTCACCAGTAATCATTTCAGGTAATTTCTTGCCTGATTTATCTCTACCAAAAATGTTACATACTGGTCTCTTGTAAAGGTTGACTGAGAAAATAAAGCATATGGAGAAATTAGACCTTGGCAAATGGCTTTCAGCTTAATTCTAAAACAGAGCTAGGCATCCTACCACTCATACAAGTGCTGCAAAGTACGTCCTTGTCAGATATTGATAAATCCATTGATGAAGAAGAATTTTGAAATAATATTCTGCTGTAGCATTTCAGCAAGCTGTCAGAAATAAACAACTGTGAATATCAAGACTTTTGCACCATCAAAGAATTCTGATTTTAAAGCTGACAACAACATGTGCTACTTGGTGACATTATGGTCTGTCGATGCCTATGGGAATAAATGATTACAGTAAAATGAGGGTGCGGAACTCTAACAACGAGGAAAAAGAAATGATGCAGTAAGAGTTAACCATGGTATCAAAGCAATTTATTAGGTATTGAAATCACAGGCTGCATGATGACTTTACAAAGAATATTCTTGTAGTGATAGTTGCATCAGGTAAATTAAATATCCAGGCTGGAATTACACTTTTTCCTCTATTTAGATTTGGCTCATATCTTGTACGTCTAAAGAGGAGGGCTGATATAGCATAATGAGTATGTCCCCACAGTTCTTAATATTGGATTCCTGAAGTTATTTTGTCCAAATTATCCTTTTTTTTTTTTTTTTTTTTTTTTTGGCAAAAAGATTTGAGAGGCTCATTATCTGGAGTAAATCGGATCAGTACATTTTAAATGCATTTGAACATTTTTTGCATTTAAATTTTTTAAATAATACAGGTTTTGTGTACCGGTAGTTTCTTTAGTCTCTGTTATTAAATGCATTATTTTTCAGCTTTCTTATCAAAAGTCTTTTTTCACTTTATGAATTGATACTAGTTGGGATCAATGTATGACAGGCTTGAGTTCTGATCACTCTGATGTGTCTTCTGTAATTTTTAGAAGTAGAGCCTAAAAACTTAGATGGAAAATTTTGCTTTAATGCAGAAGCACCACTTTATACATCTTCAAAGACACACACAAAAAAGCAGCTCTCTGAAGACTCGTGAAACAAGAGGAGATTTAGAACTGAACTTAATTGCATTAACACTCTTTGAATGTTAATAGTTGCTATCTTCAGATCTCACCTTATCCTGTGATAAAGAATATTGTTGGAGAATAAAGATTACAAGAAACTTCAGATTTATTATGAACTGCTTAATTTTTTTTTAACTATTAACTGTTTAATTTCTGTATCTTAACTACATTTTAGTTTGTATTCTTTAACTTTGTCTAATTCTGAATTAACACTAAGGAAAGCTCTTGCTGCTTTTTGCTGGAATGGCTTAGCCTCCTTTGCCTGTGTACTATCCATTGTGTGATTTTTCTCAGCTGTGCTTTTTCCTTTCCCCAAAACAGTTACTAATCTGAGAAGACTATCCTATTTCATCGTGTCCCAGACGAGCTGCTGTTGTTGTTCATACCACACATCACTAGTCTTACCTACAATCTTAGCTCTCCTGGATTATGTGCGATATTTGCTTTTATCAGAGATGTCTATGATGCAGGGGTGACCAGAGAGTCTTCCTTGGAAATAAAACATCAAAAAGGAAAAATGGCTACTCTTAGGTTTTTTTTCACTTCTGAATTATTTTCTTCAATGTACACTGCCAAGAAGTGTACCTTGAAGAATATGTAGATGTTATGCTCTGTATTCCTCAGAGCGTTTTGGACACAGATTTGATAATTAATAGTAATCTTGAAGTTCCACACAAAATACTTATTATTATACTAATTACCCTGATGTAAAGTTTGTACAACTCTGTTTTCTGTCTCTCATTATGTGTACAGTTGTAGAGAATCCAGAATTTTAAAACTTAAGACTAAATATACGTTCTACAAAGTGTTCTAAGCAGTGTAATTCAGATAACACGTCCATATCCTTAGGTTTCTATACTGAAAGGTTTGTCAATAACATCTATTGTGGGAGGAAGATGTATTTGGAAAACCAAGATTATTCTGGAATAGGCCATCTATCTATGTATCTATCTATATGTGTGTATATGAAACTCATGAATAACGTGAGTTATGTGTATAACTTTAGAATGCGTCACATGGAAAGAAAGAGAATATGCAAAGCCACATGGATTTGTTTGCTGTTACGATTTCAGATACTGTGTTATGGCTCAGTGCTAATGGTGCTGCTCTAGAGCTCCAGAATAAGTGATGAGCCTTTTGACCCTGAGCTGAAGAGTCTACAGATAATAAAAGCTGAGATAGCAGTGACAAAGCTCGTGTACTGTCTTTATGAGTATAATAGAGTACACAAATGAGCTACCTCATATTCTGTTTTAGGAGTAATCCAGTGAAAGCTTCGAGGACTCTTGGATTTCACACTACAGCCATCAAATCTGTAAGAAGCAGGGCATTATATTAATCTTCGCAGTTTACGATGCCATCCCTCATAGTGCTGCAATGATACTATAGCTGTGCGTTGAGACAACTATAAACGTTGTTCTGACTGAATCAGATTCTTGATCCTCTGAGTTACCTTTAGCTTTTGTTCTGATGCTGAGAGACTAATGATAACCTTGAGAATGTCCTGGGAGGAAAAATTTGAAAGATTTAGAATTGTTCCTTAAAAATGCAGCTCAACAAGTTTGTGCAAATCTGTGAGTAACTGTAAACAAATACATTTGGTTTTATTGTATTTCTGAGAAAGCAGGGGGGGTTCTCTACTTTTCTGCTGTTCTTTGTTTCCAGAATGTCATCTTTTAAGGAATGGAGACCTCTGCTACTTGGTTACTTTCTACTGCATAGTTTTGCATGCTACCTTCTAAATCCCTTCTGGATTTGAAATTTAGAATCCAGGGTTATAGCAATATGATTTATTTTGTGCTAACCCTATTGGAAAAGTGTGCAGAAACTCAAAATGCCGTGTAAATCTAGTCAAAATCTACTCAGGTTTCTGAAGCCCTGTAATTCTAAAATAAGTAAGTGATAGCCAGGGCTTCTTTACTTATGACTAAACCAGAAATTGCTTCTTGTAACAAGCCTGGTTCTCTCAGGATATGGAAGAGATCATAATTTACTTAAGGTGTTTACCTCACCATCATGCAGTAGGTGCTTACTGTTGGACTTACATTCTCTTCTGACATTAATGCAACTGTGCTTTTATTATCAAATTAATGACCTAGTAGTTTCACTGTCAAGGTGTAAAACTTTCAGCCTTTTTTTTTGGGG
>VZRU01021053.1:163937-195893 GCA_013398155.1 Pedionomus torquatus | reverse complement strand
GGGGGGGGCGGGGACAGGGCACCAGATTCCTCCATCTAAAAAAACGCTCATCACAAGCTGCTCCCGCCTCTAAGAAATTTAAAGGTCTGCATGAGACAGGATAAGGCTATGGAGAATCAGTTTAGCAGTTTTTATACTTAAAATACTGTGACCTATATCATGCCTGGTAATTTTTAAGTGAAGTATTTCTAAAGCTAGTGACTAGTCAATGTACTGAAAAGCAAACGTGATATGAGTCAGTGCAGAACGTGTTTTCAAGCAATATGAGTTCTATTTGCCAATATCACTGCTAAAATGAGATTCTTACTTTATTCTTAGGACTCCTAGTACACTGTACTCCAAAGTGCTTAAAGTTTTATTTTAGTAAGCTTTGCCACTAACTTGTTAGAACAATTCCCTTGCAGAGTTGCAAAATCCAGCCTTGAAGAGTTGAGAAGTACCAGAATGGAAATTACTGCAGATGGCCTGATCAGTATTTCTCCTTAGAAATTTTTCATCATTCCTATCAAATAGCACTGTAATACTTCATGAGAATTAATAATTTTCCTAATATACCTATTGAATGGAAAAGGTTATAGTTGCACTTCAGAAGTGATGCATTGAGACAAAGATAAAAGTGAAGAGTATCCTTTCTGCATTTGTGTTGCTGCTGCTTTGGCAGGTGGAAGGCTGCTCAGCTGGGATTTATTTACCCTCACGCAGCGTTTCCTATATTGCAAAGACACTGACTTCAGCCACAGTTCTAAGTTCTCAGCAACTTTTCAGAAGTCCCACTTCAATCCTACCTTTCCCATTGCCCCTGTAGAGAAAATTAGGAGTGCACTGTCATCAGCTGTGAAAAGTTTGCGGTTGGATTAATTAGCCCTGCTCAGATTCAGGGCTCATTAATTGTGTTTAGCAAAGCATTAGCATACTCATTGTGCTTGCACTTCTGAAACTAGCATATTACTGCACTGCATTGCTGTCTAAACACCTCAGCCCAGTCAGACGTAACATATTGTACCAACCAAGTAGACATGTCACAGCTCCTCCGAAGACATTTTTGCTGTTGAGCAAAAAACAAAACCAAAAAACCCCCTAGCTGCCAGAATTAGTATGTTGTCATTCTCTATTAGAACTAGCACTATAGGTGGATGAAATGCACATATTGCTACGAAGTCTGTCACACGCTGATGGAGGGAATGGAGAGTCTCGGGAAGCACAGGTTTGTTTTTTGCTTTTCTCTCAGGACAGTTTGGCAGCAGACTGTCCAGATCTAATGTAATGTCTTGTTGCCTCCTGTGATGATTCACTATATTAACAGCTGTGTAAATAGTGAAATAATCACTGCTGGACAAAAAACTGTCAATAGAATTTATAGGCTAATAAATGTTTTACATGTTTTGTAAAACTGCGAGAAAAGAGCTGGATACAGTTTCCCATGTTGCTCATAAAAAGCTGTAAGTACACATAATAAAACCAAGAATACAAGTTGTATGAAACTAGAATTTGGCTGTAAACTGCTTACGTCTTTCTTTGATTGTTGAAGAAATTTACTTAGCATATTGTATAGTTATTTATTTTTTTTTAGTTTTGCTGGTTCAACTTGTGATCTTGTTAAGATACAAGCAGTGACAGATTTATCAGCATAATACGGTGGTCGTACACTCTAGAAAACTGCTTTTGGGAGACAAAGTGGATACCGAAGATCTTACCTGCCTAGAGTCCTCTGGTATTTGTCACTAGGATAGGACAAACTGCATTGAAGCTCAACAAAATGTTATATAAATACTGTATTTTTCCCCCTGAAACTTCTGCTAGTTTTCACTAAAATATTTGATGTTGCTTTCTGTAGAAGATGTGATAGATGTTTATTTCAGTTCTTACAGAAAAAACACAGCTGCAAGTTCTTTGGATTATTTTAAGGTCTAAATGCTTCATAAATTGGTATTTTTCTGAGTTTTGTTTTTTTTTTTTTTTTCCTGTGGACACATTATTAATGACATAAAAATGTGAGTCAATCGTGTATTTCCTATTTTTTCAGAAAGTGGGAGTTGAGTGTAAATGTCCGGGCTGAGTAGTTCCCTGCATGTGGAGTTTAGGCTTTGAAACACAGAGCATCACTGGCAGTGGGTGACTGTAGATGCAACATGACTTAATTGGGATTAAACCCCCCATGATTTATACAGGAAGCATGCTATTTTTGGGTGCTTATGTTGACGTGAATCCCTTGTGAATTAAATCATTTAATATATGGAATGGAAAAAGTCCTTCTAATCTTCCTTTTGAATGAGCCATGAAATAGGATACATGAACAGCTTGAAGTGTGAAGAGGTTACTATGGCTCAGTTGCAGTATTTTTTATAAGATATTAAAAGATTTGCACTAGCCAGGAGCTTAAAGGAGGACTTGTAATCTTCTGTAAAAGAATTCAACGTATATCTGAAAGTCTCCATTTTTCATGGCCAAAGCTTTCAGTAGTCTTTCTCAAAGTGATCTTGATACTCCCTAACAAATGCATAATGCATTTAGCTGCCAGGTGTCATTTTTGAGTAGCATGTAGTTAAATAACCGTCTTTGCTGTCTGTAGTTGCGCCTCTCAGGAAAAAATAATGCTCACACTTAATGTCTGCTGCAATAGACAATAGAGTGACTATAATTAAGAGATTTATATGTAGTCAACTTTATCAAACAAAGTCATTTATATTAAAAAACTTTTTGTTAAATGTCTTGAGTTGATGGTGCATGTCTTGAGTTGATGGTGCAAGTTTCAAGATAGCTGGGATTTGTAATTTTTGTAATGCATTGATTTCTTAACACACTGCCAATTTTTTAGCCTCTGTCCCTTCAAGCTTCTGTCTGACATTAAGCTGTTGCTTCTGGTATGCAAATTAATAATATTGAATGAATGGTAACTTCCTAGACTTTTCTTAATACTTGTTATTAAAAATTTTAAATCTTCCTCTTCCCGTGAGTAACCTTTTCTTATCATGACTTGATTTAGACTTAAAAGCTAAACCACAGCAGGTGAATAATATAAATTGCAGTTGCTTTCTTGAACAAGTTTTTAATGATCCAGGGTTTTCTGCTGTGCTGGCTATTTATAGCTCTTCTTCACCTATCTGCAGGTTTGACTCTTCAGCACTTCTGAAAATTAAGACTCTCTGAGAATTTGCTAAAATGGTAGTGTCTGAGTATACAGATATATTTACACTTGCTCTGCTGGTGCCGTTGATGCTGCAGTGCTCTGGTGTGGCCTTTTGCTGATTTCCTCAGGTTTATGCATGCAACACTGTAACTAGTATAATTAGAAATAGCTCCCTGTATTTTTGTATGTAACAGTGGAGATTGAAAATTCTACCTACATACCAGATCAGGACGTTATCCTACTGGGGAAGAGTCTTAAGGAATGCAGAATATGTTAGGAGCAGACTTAAGAAATCGTGCTGTTGGCATGTGTCAGTCACAGCCTGCAAGACTCCACATGCCCAACGGAGACCACAAGCTGTCCTGGTGAAGGATCTTTGTTTCTCAAGTTGTATTAGTAATAACAAGTTTAGCAAGATTTGAATTCTCTTTGGAATCCTTTTAAGTAGCACCAGTACCAAATGTAATACCCATTCAACCTCAGTGATAGAAGAACCTGGAAGCGAACAGAGTAGCTTATCAGTCCCTGTTTAATGCTGGTGGGACAACTGAATACAGAAAGTGTGGCAGGAAACCAATTAGTACTCTATACCAGGAAAAACAGCACTTTTATCATTTGAGGGAGAAAAGAATACTTGAGAAGTTAAAGTTAGGATAAGCATTTTCTACAACTAGATCTAAAACAGGGAAATAAAAGACCTTTTATGTATAGTTTTGCAAAACAGTGTGGTTTCTTTGGTATTGGTTTTCTCATCTTTGCCTTATGCTTTGTCCAAAGAAATTGGTCATATCAGTATTTGCTTAATGTGAGTTAATGGTTGCATGGAAGTCCTTCCTGCAGGTGCTGTACAGAGTGCTCTTAGTAGCTTAATGGGTACAGTTTTTCATGTCCTGAATAAATCAGTACCCTAGAATGGAGAACATAGCAAGGATGTTATGCTGCCTCTTTGGATGAAACCTCAAATTAATGTTTGCCATGTATTCCAAAAGTCTGCTTTTAATGAGTGCACTGCTTTAGTTACGTGTGTAAATAAAAGCAGTTTTTCCACAGAAAAGAGTGAATTGCTTAGCAATTTGTCATGGTAGTATTTTACAGCTGCTGATACTGGAAAGCTTGATTACTTGCCTCAGTGTTCCTCTATGTAAGACCAATTGCTGACCTTGTGAGTGTAAACCCTCTTATACCATGTTGATTGCCTAGTCGCCGTGGCACTTAAAATTCACTCATACATTCCATAAGGATGTTAGTAGACATGTTCAAAGTTTATTTACTGATGAGTAGTTTTTTTCCTCTGTTCTGAGGAACAGAGCTCAAAGTTTCCTTTTTGTTTGGAAAATAAATAAATAAATAAATAAATAAATAAATAAATAAATAAATAAATTGCAGTTTCCAGGAAATCTCTTCTGCCAAGTAATGGAAAGCAAGTATTTTCCTGACAGTTGGAAAATTGTCAAATATGTTTCTGATGGTTGGTCTTTACAGAAAGTGCTGCTTTTCTGAGAAAACTTGAAAAAAGTGAACATTATTAGAAATCCTTGTAGTTGTTTTAAGCTTAGTAGATATTCTGACTTCTGCAGTAGGTGATCTAGTGTGGCCAGGAGGGATTTAAAATTCTGAATATTTTTTTCTTTTTTTTTAATTGATACTGTGACTTCTCAGTCACATAGTACTAAAATGTACTCTGAACTCTATGAAACTCTCAGGTTTGTAGTTCTGGTGTTCTAAGTTGCTAAGATAATCTGCCAAGATACTTCTTGTTTGTTTGTTTCTTTAACCATGTCACATTTGCCTTATGTTGAAGAATGTCCAGTATGCTACATGGAAGAGTGAATCTTTTTCATGTACATTCATAAAATTCTGTCCCTCTTCACCTTAAGACCTGTTGTCCAAATCTGAAACAAGCCTATGATAGTCTGGTAGTATGTACCAGCACAATGCCATGGAAATGTAGTCAGTCTTTTTCTTCTCTGATCTTCTCTGTTTGCACTAGATGCTGTTTTTACTGTGTACCTCGCTCTGGGAGTCAGTCAGCCTTAGTGGTAGATACCCGACTCAGGAAAGGATGTTACAAGAATGTCTATTTTGAATCAGATCGTTACCGTACATTGGTCCTACGTGCTGGTCTTCACAATAAATACAGATGACAGATTGGTGTAATTAATATTATAGTTGAGCTCTTGGCCAGGTTGGAATCTTTAAAGCATGTCCTATTTAAAGATCAGTTCATTTACCTTTTATTGGAGCAGGGAAGCAAACATCTGTGCTGCTTTTTGCTAATTACCTCTGATGTTTCTGTTTAGACAAGCTGTTCCTATTTCCTCACTTCCATACCGCTCCATTTCTCTTTTGTGTTTTGAGATCTCTTTTGTCTTTGTCACTCCCTTCTCATTGCTTTCTGAATACTCTAAAATTCAATTTAGTGTGTTTTCTCTTTCTGCCCTTTGCCCTCTCTTTCCACTCTTTACCCTGTTATTTCACAATTACAGTTTTCAGCAAGGACCTGGTGCTTTCCTGTGATGCTAATGCAAAAGAACATGGTGCAGGGTTAATGCATGTAAAGAGGTAGAGGGGAGTAAGCACCAGTGGGTGGGAGTGACTGGCTTTGGGGGTTGTACCATTGCCACTCTGAAGGTTGTACCATTTGGCCACCTCTTTTTCCATGTCTGGAAGCATTCTGTCATTGTTACCTTCCTCTCCTGCTCCTGTGAGGACTGACTAGGTGAACTGCTCAGTGTGGTTTTCTGTCCTTTTTTTTTCAATGAACCTGGTGAAGTTCTGGTCTATACTTCCAAAATAATTCTGATAATTATTTTTTAAAAAATGTTTCACTTCATAGTATCATACATCTATAAAAGACAAGATACACCCAAATTGAAATACAGCCAAACATTAACATTAGGGAATTTCTTGAATATGAGAGGTAGGGTTTTATTTCTCCATTGTTGCCGTTACATGTGTCTTTACCCCTTATACAGAGGAACTTTGGCATAGAAAGTTTTTTATTATGCTTCTGTTTAGGGCATGCCTGAGAAATTACTTTAAATATTGCTTAATTGGGATTTAGTGTCAGTTTCACAATTCTATATTCTAGAACATACAGAATATTATTTGTTTCAATTGAAAGTGTTGTGTTAACGATGCGTCCTTACTAATCTATTGCACAGTCATTTTATGTCATTTTGTAACAAATCTCTTACCTAGTATTCACTACAAACAGTTGTGGAGTTTGGTGGTGGTGGAATTTGTAGTAATGTTTTTTTTGTTTTGTTTTTTTTTTTAGCAAACCCTGTCATGTGGTCATAAAAACTGAGCAACCCCCTCTACTATTTAAAAAAAAAAAAAAAAAGAAAAAAAAAGTTCTTCACCACAAGAAGTAGAATAAAGAGGAGCAAGCTTTACCTTTCAGGACTTTTATTTCACTGTGAATATTTTGCACAGCTTATGTTGTAGACCAAGGAAGAAATTGCACAGCCTTTGAGCATGATTATTCTTAAGTATATGGATAATGAGAAACACTACAAAAGCCCTCTAATTAAAAAAAAAAAAAATTACATCACCAACAGCTGCTAGTTGTAGTGGCTGCAAACTTCTTTATAGCTGTTCCAATCTTAGGAATTTGGAGCATGTAGGATTTAGCTTTACCACAATTCAGGTTTTTGGCAGTAAAGTAGAGGCTATGCTCAATCCTTCAGAAGTCAGAGAAATACAACAAAGCAGATTTAAGGAGCTTTTTAGGTTTTGGGCTTTTTTTTCTTGTATAAAGCGATGTTAGGCATTTTCTTTGATTGACATACTTATTACTGTTCCTAGTATGATGCAGCAAGAGAGGAAGAAAAAATTGCTTAGCAGTTCACATGTGAGCTACTACAGAAACCTCTTACAAGCTTAATTCTAAGTCATAGAGACACACCACTCTGCTGACATTGCTGTTGTGTGTGGCTTTCAGTAGAACTACATCTATATTATAATTATTTTCTCCACTGTCCTGGGAATCTGGCTTTGTCTCCCTTTCTTAGTGCAGACATTTAATGGAAAGCACTGGTACCTCAGGTCTCATCCTTGGTTTTTCTGCTGCTACTAAGAGTTACTCATGGAGAAATGTACTGNTTTTTTTGTTTTGTTTTTTTTTTTAGCAAACCCTGTCATGTGGTCATAAAAACTGAGCAACCCCCTCTACTATTTAAAAAAAAAAAAAAAAAGAAAAAAAAAGTTCTTCACCACAAGAAGTAGAATAAAGAGGAGCAAGCTTTACCTTTCAGGACTTTTATTTCACTGTGAATATTTTGCACAGCTTATGTTGTAGACCAAGGAAGAAATTGCACAGCCTTTGAGCATGATTATTCTTAAGTATATGGATAATGAGAAACACTACAAAAGCCCTCTAATTAAAAAAAAAAAAAATTACATCACCAACAGCTGCTAGTTGTAGTGGCTGCAAACTTCTTTATAGCTGTTCCAATCTTAGGAATTTGGAGCATGTAGGATTTAGCTTTACCACAATTCAGGTTTTTGGCAGTAAAGTAGAGGCTATGCTCAATCCTTCAGAAGTCAGAGAAATACAACAAAGCAGATTTAAGGAGCTTTTTAGGTTTTGGGCTTTTTTTTCTTGTATAAAGCGATGTTAGGCATTTTCTTTGATTGACATACTTATTACTGTTCCTAGTATGATGCAGCAAGAGAGGAAGAAAAAATTGCTTAGCAGTTCACATGTGAGCTACTACAGAAACCTCTTACAAGCTTAATTCTAAGTCATAGAGACACACCACTCTGCTGACATTGCTGTTGTGTGTGGCTTTCAGTAGAACTACATCTATATTATAATTATTTTCTCCACTGTCCTGGGAATCTGGCTTTGTCTCCCTTTCTTAGTGCAGACATTTAATGGAAAGCACTGGTACCTCAGGTCTCATCCTTGGTTTTTCTGCTGCTACTAAGAGTTACTCATGGAGAAATGTACTGCTCTTGCATGCACAGATTCAATTTCATTATACTTGTGTACATTCCTTGACTGTTACAGCAGAGTGTACAGTCCTTAAAAGCTACAAGCTTGTCTCTGCTTACTGGAAAATTAAGCTCAAAGGGGTGAGGGTGAAAACTGATTGGCACTGAAGAGTGGTTGATGAAAGAGATTAGTGTCTTCATGTGAGAGTTGCAATTTTGAATTTGAACTGATTGTGAATAAGTGTCACAACAGTTTCAACAGCTGAGCTGCTGCTGTAGTTAAATACTGAAACCCACATCCACCCCCTTTTAATTTTATGCCTGAGAAGTTGAGCACTTACGTGTTCTTATAGCTTGGTCCCTTGCACAAGTATGTTATCATTGCATGTGACTGTGTCATAAATGTTTGATTTGTTTTCCCCCATTCAGTGTGCAGGACAGATGGACTTACTGCAGCACTTTCTTTTTACTGTCCTGGTGCCTGGCTTATTAGGCACTATACAATAGGGAACCTGAAGGCAGAATTAACTACGTTGGGTCTTTTACAGTGACTATCAACATAATATCTAAATACTTTGTGGTAATTAGCGTAATTTCAAATTGGCATCATTACTGCCACCTTCTCAGACAAGGGAACATTAGATGCAACAGTTTAGATTAAGAGTGATTATTTTAGGAATTTCTAACATTGATTTATCTAGGTGACTTTGCATTTTTATAGCATTTTAGTGTATAATTGTCATAAGCACATCTCTGGCTTCATTTGCAATTTAACATGTAGAATGCTGCTGAGATAGTTGGTTAAAAACCCAGGAAATGGTGGCCATTGTAATCTAAACTGTCAACTGTGGAAAAGCCTTGCTTTAAGTAATTTCTCAGACATTGACCAAAAGTCATTAATAGTTAAATGTTTGTGTAATCATTTAGTTAACATGCTTTTTATAATGGAGGGTTGTTCAGTTACCACTTGGCATACTTACGTTCTGTTTGCTTTTGCTGTTGTGTGGAAAACTTGAGCAGGCCAATCTGTGAGAAGAGCGATGGAACCTTCACGTTCACACCAAGCCGTACTACTTGATGGGTGTAGTAAGTGCTGTAGGAACAGCTTGTTACCCTCTGCGCATGAGCCAGCGGTGTGAAAGCACTGAGGTGCATCCTGCCAGCAACCTTAAGAGTTTTTTGCCAACTGAAAGGGGCTTCAGTGACTGAGGGCTTGCTGTCCAGTTCCAGAGGGAGGTAAATGGGTGTAGTTAAATGGCTGATATCTGGTAGAGTCTCCCATTCTGTTCCACCCTACCTGCCTCTCTCTGTCGCCCTTTCACCTTTTTGGCTATTAGAAGTAATTAACAGCCAGCAAGTACCTTAGCCCTAATAGAAGGAAGAAAACAGGTTAAAGCTATGTGACAAGCTGACTCTAAGCCGGTAAATTTATGGAGCAAGATGTGTTCTGAGGATAGCATATAAGAATATAGTTCACTAGAGACTAGTTAAAGCTGTATTCTATTTCAAAGATTCATTAATAGGCATTTGGAAGTTGAATGATGATAGAAGCATTGCAAGCCACAGTAAGTTTTGCTCTTTATTCTATCTTCTGTTTAGTGATCTCATATATTAAAAAAAAAAATAACACTGTGTTTAAAGGGAAAGGATCAATTAAAGATGGCTGGGACAAAATGCACTGTCTGCATTACAAGTAAATTTATTTGACTGTTTAAAGGTGAATATTTGTTGTGTAAGAATTATGGTTATTGCTATGCTTGAGGGCAATCATTTTCAGGTTTTTATACCCTATGAAATATAGAACTTATATCTATAATATAAATACCAAATCATGTCCTGGATTTTTAGTCCCATTCCGTTACAACACTGAACCCCAGCAGGGTTGACTACTGTTCAAATAATCAATAAATAGCATTATATTTTGGTGAACCCCAAATACATTATACCCAGTGTAAGCAGCTTGCTGCTGAGCCAGCAGGCTACTTAGCCGTTTGACATTCTTTTCATGGATTTCTAACCTTGTTGGTGTTGAACTTTTCATCTTTGGAAAAGAATAAATATCATCTTGTCCAAAACTGAGATTTTATTGTATTTTTAGTGGGTTTTCATTAACTGAGAATAGGGAGTATTCTAGTACAGAGTACAATCTACCAGATAGATTGAGTAGACTATACTGTGCATAATTAGAGGCATCTAGATACAGGTTATAGGCTGTCTTTCTGGTTTTGTGTACTTTAGAAGTGGAAGCAACTGGCACAAGAAGCTTTGTGGTTTTGACGAGGTGGATTGAAGGTAATAAGAGATGACAGTAAAAATAGAGAGACTGAATTTCACACGGCTGTGGATCAAAGTCAACTATACTAAATGAAACACTGGGGTATGATCTGCGAAGCATCCCTAATACTGGCAAGGGGATGAACTGAATAATGTAATATGTAACAAACACAATTCATCATTATGCCCTGCATTTTGGGCGATCTGTAGAGCTGAGTAAAGATTAGCTATTAACATCTTTTTTCTTTCTTTCTTTCTTTTTTCTTCATGATTTTGTTTGTACCTGTGAGCTTTGTAAATGAGTTTTAATAAAAGCTGAAGTTAGTCTGAGGCCTTAGGTGAGTAGCTAGCATGTTTATGCCACAATGTAGTACTACCTCAAAGGTGTTATTCATATACTTCTGAGAATATCTGTGTAGCAGTATAGACCTTGCCCTGTTGAACAACTGCAGAACCTCTATCTCTGCTAATTTTAGGAGAATTTTTCCCCTTCAAAGTATCTGAGTATCTCCATAAAGCACTGTCTGTGAAGCTGTAATTAATTGTCAAAGCCTTGCTGGTGAAGTCCACTCTGCTCCAGAACATAAAAATGAGCTGTTTGTTACCTGTAATGTCATGGCTTGTTTCCTTGAACAGTAATTGATGTCAATTGTGGATGATGTCTATGAACTTGAAATTGTGTTGTTTATCTGCTAGGGACCTTGAAAGTGTGATCTTCTAGCTCAGTCACGGTGGTATAGATTACATCTGTAGTGCAAGAATTGTCTAGGGACATAAATTACAGCAATTAAAATTAGCTAGAGGAGAGAGAATGATGCATTATTAATTGGTATAGTCATTAAAGGGCTGCAAAGAACCTAAAAGAGATACCATGTCAATACTTGAGCACTAAAAGTGACAGGCAGTGTGCAAAGCCCAATGATTATATTCAAAGCCTGAGGTCATTAAGACATGGGCAATTAGGTGGAATTTTATAACGGTAGGTTAAGATCACTCCAACATACTAACAAATGATGAAATGGAATTTTTTTCAAGAATGATAATATTCAAATGACTACTTTGAAGACTGGAGTAGCGCAACTAATTTCTACCTAAAGAATGTGTAGCTCTACTTTAAAGAAGTTGGAAACAATAAATAATTGTAAGGAAATCCCATCAGCAATCTGGTGAATATAAGCAAAAAATAGCCATTTTTCAGCATTAAATATAATAATCCAAGCTCATATAAAGAAGGCTAAATCTTGGTACACTGAAGAATGAAGATTTAATTAAGAGTCTTTTTTATACTACAGAAACGAAGTCTTGCCTGTGTCATGCTGAGAAATATTGCAGTCTGAATAAGAAGCTCATGGTAATGCAGCTGTGTATCAGCTACTTAATTATTCATAAACCTGCTTGTCAGTGAGTTTCAGTGATTTACCTATCTCAGCTAATTTGCCTTATTGGAAATACTGCTTGTTTTATAAAATAGTTCATTTATAGTGCTATAAATGAGGAATAAATGCTGAAAAGGAAGTGTCTTTCATGAGAGAGAAGTTTTAGTAACTGATTCGCAAAGAAAAGTAAACTTTAAATACTGGAGGTGTTGGGATAGCAATGTATTTGTTTTGAGAACTAAATGGAAGAATGTGTGACTACTGGGCAGAGAGTTTAAACTCTAAAGCAAACACCTCAGTCTTTTGTCATCTAAGAGATCCTCAGAAAGTTTTGGCTTTTGAAATCTCACCAATGCTTTGCTATTTTACTTGCTAAGAATTCAGATTTCTGATTCATCTCACTGTCTACCCCAAAGTTTAAACACTGAATGTGATTAGCTTTGCTGTGCAGATGCCGAATTGAATGGCCTCTGTTGATTCAGAGAAGCTGAGTAGTGTCAGAGTTCAGTTACTGGGCTTTCAGGAAGGCCTCCTGTTGCCAAAATGAGCTTTCTCTTTTTTCTTTTTCCAAGCTGTATGCCAGAGTCTGCATCAGCATACAACTGGACTCAAGAAAAGCATGTATGTATAGCCACATGTATATTTTTCAAGCAATACAAATGTACAGCCACATCTTCTGTAAGAGCAACCACCCACACATTAGCTGTTCCATTAGGAAGTTATGGAGCTTTCTGTTTGCCTATATTAGGTATCTACCTGTTTGCTTAAATGTTTTTGACCAGTTAATATCCTTCTAGGCACTGAGAACCAGATATGCTATGACTTTGGCTATTTATTCTTTGAGCTGTGCTTAAAAACTACCATGTAAACCAGCCTTTCTCCTGCTATCTCTGAGGTTACCCTCCTGGTCAGTGTAACAGGAGATTTACTTGTTCCAAGTATAATGATTTAGCACTATCACACTGAAATGTGTCTGCTTTATTATATCCAGCACTTTATTATTTTGGCTTTATATACTTTGCTTCTGTGTTGCATCCTCAAAAATCTGCATTGATTTGAATTAACTGCTTGGTAGTCAGAGCAGGTATCATATGATGCAGTGTACTTCATCATCGGTTTTGTTCTCTCTCAATGTTTCTATGATTCCGCGCACGATGCCAACCAAGAACTGTGGAATTCAAGGTCTCTGGGGTCTAAGTAACTAACAAGCTTCCATTATTCCATTCCTGGCTTCCATTAATTTTGCTGCTGCTCTTTTCAGACTTTGAGGCTGTGTGGGGAACTCATTGCTGGGAGCTATAATCATGTCAATCATTAGAATTGAACAGAATGGTGAATATTCATTGTAAGTCATATAGGCAAATAGGTTTGACTTTTGTGTTCAAACAATGCTTGATGTTGAATGAAAGAAGTTGAGATAAGCAACAGGGAAGCAAAGAATTAAGTCAGGCAATTCAGAAGGGAGTTTTTCTGGAGTATAGCGGTTCTGGAAACTCGGTGAAGCACAGTTTGTGTGTTCAGCCCCTGTGTAGAGATTGGCAAAGTAGGATAATGATGGGGGGAAAAAAAAAAAGTGGTGGCTACAGGTTGTTTGCAGTAGGACAGCAAGCAGTGGACAGCAAACCTAACAGCTTTTGTTGGCGGATTGCCGTTGCTATGTGTGAGTTTACCAGCAGTCCCTCTGCTAGGCAGTAGTGAGCCCACGCGGGCAAATCCTGGTGGTGTTTTGGGGTCATGAAGATGGGGAGAGCCCCACATCACTGCCACCTGCCAAGGCTTTCAGCAGTCTGAATGCTGCACAATTTCTGTCCTCTGAGCCAAGTTGAGAAAGTATAAGCAATTGTCAGAAACCTTGGCTGTGCTCAGGAGGCTGGTGACAGCTTTGCAGAGATGAGGTTCCTGACGGGCATTTCATGAGTCACATGTGTCGATCCTCTCTGTCACTGGAATAGCTCTGGTCTAGTCTCACCGAAAACATAAAGTTGCCCATTCAGAAAGGAAATGCCTGTCCACAGTCACAGCTGTGTTCTACTTGGTTCCTATGGCTCAGAATTTCTGCAGTGCAACAGAAAATGAAATTAATTGCTCAAAAAAACAGCCAACCAAAAGGCTTTACCAAGTTATATATTAAAAAATAACATTTTTTTAATACAAAATCACAGTCCAGCTTAAAATTATTTTACTGAGATTTAGTGCATTTTGCTTTGACTTCCTCAAATCATTATGTATCATAGGGAAATAATTGTGTTCTGTTCTTGCAGTACAGTGTACCCCACAAGGTCTGACTGCAATAAAATAGCAGTACTTTTCCACAGCATCAGAGAAATGGTTACTGTAAGCACTAGCTCAGTTTAATGAAGAACTGAAAATCATGCAGAATATGAATTGATAGGTTTATTAAGATGAAGACACTTTTCTTTTAAAAATGAAATACGTAACTGTTACAAGTATGCTGTAGTGATTAGTGAGAAACATTTATATTCTTTATACTCTTGTTTTTAACTGGGGGTGGGGGAGGAATAATGAAAAAATATAGAGAACTCTTTTTTCTCAGCCAGTATTTGGTGAACAGGATCTTTTTAATCAGGCTGCCAACAGCTGTGGAGGCAACTGTTACTTCCCTGCCGTTTGCTCAAAACTGCTGCGTTGGGGTTGGTCACAGCATTACTGTGAGCTGATCTGACTGTCCAGCCCAATTAAGAGAGCTCATGAAATGACTTGATTGAAGTAAGGTAGGAAAGTGATGCTGAACTTCTGTGATGCCTGTCAGCATGGTTGCTTCTCACAGATACATAGCACCGTATGTTTCCATTTGAGTAAACAGGAGGCACTACTGCTCCAAATTACTGTAATACTTAAGGATACTTAATGATAATACTTAAGGAGAAAAAGATATCAGATAGTTGATGTTCTATAAACAAAACCTATCTTTTTAAAGTTCTTTGAAAGCACAATTCTGATAGTAATTATACAACACTGTCTTACAGCTCTTGATGACAGACCGCAGGAAATAGAAGACACGTTCTTGCTACAGAAAGAACAGGTAATATCTCCTATAACTGTATGGCTCACTATGCCTGAGCTTGTAAGAGCTTTGCGATATGGTGAAGTCTCTTTGGACTTTTTCTGTCAGTTTGACACTGTTGAATTTTGAGGGAGGACTGTACAATTGCTTTCTAGGAAGAAAAGTTAAGAGAAAATTGTCTTTTCCTTTTTTCCTTATTTAGTGTGTTAAAAACTGTTTTCATGAGACTGGGTTTGGCTTGAGAAGGTTGTGGGAACAATCTTTCTGATATGATAGTCTTGCTCAAATCATGAAAACTAACAAAAACAATTATATGGTCAGTAGCTTCATTTGCATGTCTGGCAGCTCTCCTGGGGAGGAGGGCAGGAAAGAAACCCTGCCTGTTTCCTAGCTTTGTAACAATAGTATTTCCTAAATTTAATTGCTTTCACTCTGTATTTCTACTTTCCCTTCAGAAAGGGTTTTTGTAGAAGAGCTTGTAAATTTTATTGATGCTCCTGGAATAGCACCACTGTAATTTTATTTTCCTATGTTACAAAGTCACTTGTTAATGCAGCAGATTGTGACAAACTGGCAATGCAGAGGACCTGTAGGTATAACCGGGCAAACTTTGAAAATCTACTAGTAATTTGTGTCTATGGTATCACATTGAAATACTCAATTTAAAATTTCTTTTAAAGGACCCTTTCTTCTTGAGTATCTGTTGCCAAATACACGAAAACCTGGCCAAGCAAGTTACCTCATGCTGTTTGCACATATGCAGGCTTATGTGTACAACATTTAAAGTCATCATTGATTTTCCTTTCTCGAGTGTCTTCTGTCATTTATCACATTTTAAAAGATCAGCTTCAATTTCACAGATAGTTTATGATGTCCATTCAATTAACATAACCAGGGAGCAATAGTTAGTAGTGCCATCTTTCATACCACAACTACTTTTCCTGAATTATTTGGCCTAGATCTAAGTCATGCTGTGGATGACAAAATAAGCTATACTAGAAAGTTTGCAGTGGCCTTTGCCAAAATGTATTATTTTCATCCCCAGCTGGAGATACTGGAGTGGTCACTGTCGTGTAACCTGAAATATCTCCTGCAGACCAACCACAGCTTAAGCAGTTACTGACAGGTGATTGGTGTGGCTGGAGAGTACAAGACTGACACTTAGAGTGCAAAGCAATGACTTCCATTTCTTGCCTGTAACAAGAAGTGATATTTTTAGCCTTATGAATAGGTATTTTTAAATATATTTTTACGTACTAACTAGTTACTGTCCCCGTATCCCTCTACCCCAGTTTATGGCAATTAGGTATAAAAGGTGTGAGATGTGAACTAGCGAGGTGCTCAACAAAAAGGGGATTTTTACTGACCATGTGTTTTGGTCTCAAGAATAATTTTTGTTAGTGTTATGCATTTTAATAATGTAAAATGTGGGGGGGAAATATCTTAAACCATATTTCTTGATAACTTCATTCCATTTCCTCTGGTTCTTATGAGTGGAAAAATTGTTCCCTCTTTATCCTCTCCATGCTATTATAGATTTTTACCTTATATCCCAATGTAGTTGCAATCTTCTACCCCATTTTCACAAAATCCTGAATTATGTCCTCTACAGAAGACATGCCTTATCTTTTGTTATCTTTTTGTTGTTATTCTCTATACTCTTTCTGGGGGTACAATGTTTTGAGATGAGAGGAGAACAGAACTGCATACACTATTCAAGCTATGGGCAAATTAAGGATCAATATGCTGCCATAGTTTCACCTTCTGTTTTGTCCTGTAGTCCATTCCTGTTAATGTTTTCTGTTGTCTTGTTCACCATTGCTAGGGACTGAGATTACTTTTTCACAATGTGTCTCTTCTTTAGCTGTTTTTGACCATCACAACTTTGTTTAAATCACATTGCTGTAATAATGTTCGTTCCAGCCAAGTTATTTTCTGCTGGGTGTTTGGGATGGCTTTAGCAATTTCCTTCTCTCCTCTTACTTTATTATTACTGCATAATTTGCTGTATATCATAGCAAAAGTAAGGGCTTATCTGCACATTTTTTTCAAGGTATGAATGGAGTTCTTTTCCTTAAAATCTCTGTTTTCTGGTAATCACAAAATAAGCCAGCTATCAAAATACTGCATTGTGTGTTATTCTCGTTGTACGCTTGCTAGTTGGGTCCTGAAATGATGCTCTGTTTGAAGGAAAAGGTTTACAAGCAACTGAGAATATGCTTCAGCCAAATTACATTATCTGACACTTCTGTAACAGCACATGGCTTTGCATTTTTCTTACTGTGGGGATTTGAAGTTGTAAATCTTCCTGTTTAGTCTTAGTCTCCCCTTTTCCAAAATGTGTTTTGCTGGGCCTTGTACTCTCTGGTCTCCTGGGGGTATCCACTTTAATTTTCAGTTTATTATAATTTGTTTTCTTTGTTGACTCTTAATTTCATTTCATCATAATTTGGCACGTTGTTTAGCTGCTATTTCCCAAGGTCTACATCTCTCCTGCCCTGGTCATGTCACTTTTGATTAAGCAGTTGCAAAGCCCTTTACCCAGCTTCTAAAGGGTAAAAGTCAAAAATCAATAATGTGCCAGTCCTCCCCAAATGCAGTAGCAGTCAGAGGTAAATGAATGATTAAACATGATGAATAACAGTGTAATGGAAGACGCAAAGTAGGGGAAAGTGCTCACTTTAGCCTAAACTCAGATTTATTGCTGAGTACAAATAATGGAATCATCAATCTTCCAAGGACTAAAAAAGGCATCTGCTGCAGCCAGTTCAAGATGCAGTGAAAGAAATCTTACCTCCTCATCATTGTCTGTCGTGGTCCAGTTATTCTGTAGTATTGAATACTGCTACATACAAGGAAGTCAGTATGTAAACTTTGTAGTTAAAATTGGGTGCTTCTAGTACAGTTTAAGGTGTTAACACTATCTGGCAGAGAAAAAAAAAAAAGCCAATACCAATTTCTATGAATATGTAAAGATGCCGATATTGGGCTCTAGTAGATGCCAATATTCAAATGTTTATATGGTACCAGATGACTGACACATTAGTTTTGTAAGATGGGACTGAGATGGTAATTATACTTACTGAAATTGGGGGGAAGTGGAAAGTTGCTTAAACAGTGAAGAGAGAAACGTTTCAAGGACAGAAGATAAAGATGATAATTTAAAGCTTAGAGCTTCTACAGAATGATGGGAGTAATTTAATGATAGATGCTTAACAAAGCCTGGTGTTTCTAAGTTAATTCTTTGCTTGGCTGTTGACAAAGGAGAAGACTAACTAGAGACAGAACAGTTTTCCTTACCTTGCTCAACAAAGAAAATGAAAATAGACAAAAATGGATAGTATGTCAGTATTGCATTGTTAGAAAAGGCTTGTTGGCTGTTTGTAGCTGTAGCCTCAGCGTTAGGAGTATTCCATACTAGAGAAGAAAACCTTCCAGGACAGTCCAGCTCCTGCAGAGGAAATGTTGCTATGTATTTTGATTGAAATCCTGTATTTTAAGAGTTTTAAACTTGCAGCATGGCAAAGAGTAATGTCTAAGGTATCTTCAAGTCAGCCCTATGTGCTGAAGTATGTCTGCATTGCTAAAAATGTGGGTGTGAACAAGCTTAGAGAGGCACAGGAATCTTTTCTGGGGCATACAGAACAGCAGGAAGTGCTTAAGAACTGTGTGATGTGGCACCGAGCAGCATCTCTATAGGTGGGGGTCACAGCCACCTCCTTCTGGGGAAAAAATCTCTTCTGGCAAATTGAAGAAGTTTAAAGGTTCTTCATTTGGTAGTGCTTCATTGGAAAGAAAGAAAAAAACCCCAAGCAAACAAACAAACAAACAAACAAACCAAAACAAACAACCAAAAAACAAACAAAACAAACAACCAGAAGCTTCCTACTTTTGGATAAAGTAAAACTTGGTGTTAGGACTTACTCTGTCTTTACTGTGAGAATTGTGTAGTTTCAACTATTTTGAATTCAAGAACTCATCATTATCTTAGTTTTCGGTTTCTCACGCAGCTATATTATAGATGCTTAAATAAATCCTGTGGTTTTTAATGGGATGTGTCATCGCTGTTCAGGGTTTCATTATCGCCATCGTGTCTCCTGTGTATGCTTCCTTGCTTCTGCCCTAAAAAACCCTTTAACTTTGAGATCTCTTCACTCCTTATGTTGCACATGACCTTCTTACACATACACGTCTTCCATAATATATGGAATCCGCTTACCTTATGCAGATCTCTTTGGGAGGATTCATGACTTCTCTGTGGAACTCCAGAGATGCTGTACGTTTAATTCCATCTACTGGTTCTGATGCTTATTTTGCTTCCACAGTGAGGTCAGGAAGCTGGCACAGAATGGCCTGCAGCCATCTTGCATCCCTAGTTCCCTTGCCCAGTGACATTTTTCAGCAGTCTGGCAGCAACCTCTTTTCATTTATTACACATACTATTAGTTTGACGTGGGGTCTGATATTGATCTTTCAGTCCCATTAAAATCAGTTATTTTAATTTTAACCCTTTTTCCTTGAAAGAACAGAACTTTTATCCTGAGGTGTTTCCCAATTACTGTCAAGTAGTTAATCCACCCCTTTATCTTTAATATTCTTGACTGAATTGCAGTGCAAGACATAAAAAGAAGCTTTCTGAAGAGCTTGAAAAAGCATTGTCAGAAACAGTATTCTACCAGTAAAGAGAAGGAAGACAAGCGCAAACAAAGGCTGTGACTGATTTGCTTCCTGATCCTGCTGAGTAGGGTGTTATCTATGTTCCTGGGCAGTTCATTTCTGCTTGATATGATCAGTCAGGCTGCATCATTAAACTCCAAGGTCCATTTGAATGGCAACTACACTGTATTAAATTTTATTATGTGCAGTCTGTTGTTTCTTATTGGCTTTAATTCTGTGCCTGATTCTTTCTCTCTTTCTCATCCTTTCTGGCTTTTCTGCCTTTTGGAGCTGTTTTGGGGAAAGGAATCTAAACACATGGATTTATTTACTGTCTCTATGGACAGTTTAGATTTATTTGATCCATAGTAATTATTGTTGTCTTTCTGCCAGTTTGGAACATAGTTGGGACAAATGTGTTCTGGCAGACACATTCTTGGGTTGACCTTTTCTCAGTCAGTGAACTACCAACAGGGATGTTTTTGATGTAAGATTATTTTTAAAAAAATAAAATAAATAATTAAAGCCTAATCTAATTTCAGGGGAAAAAAAACAACATACATATCCTGCTGTGCACAGCATACAGATCCTGGGTATCTCATTGCTCTTCTCTCATAGGTGTGGAATTTGGAGGTGGACCAGTGTTCTTGCTAGAGACACTGGGATTGTGGCCCATACTCCAGCTCAGGCCATCGCATTTTCCATCTTCAGCAGTGAGATAAATTGCCAGCTGAACTTCTGTCCACCATTTTGTCTCCTTACCTTTATTCATTTTAGAGACTAGTGACTTCTTATGTGAGCTTCCACCGATTTTCTTCTGAGACAAAAAGTGACTAGAGAACTCTTTAGCCTTATTCCATTTTGTCCATCGCCTCTGTGCCTCACTGCAGCAGCGAGATGATGGGAAATTATGGAGCCAAGTCAGAGGTCTACAGGCACTGTTAAGATACGGAACTTCTGAGCTGGGCACATGTGGAATTCCTCAATCCTCCTGAGAGGTGCAGCTTCATTTTGTGAGACTTGAACTGGATGTGAAGATTCTCACAGGAAGACTTCCTTAAAGTAGGGGTAAGTCTGGTGACCTTGCGAGACAGACCTGTGCTGAGACAGACACGTGCTGACAAGTGACATCAAAATTGGACAACGTTTTCTGTCTTCCTATCATGAAGAAAGTTGTTGGATTTTTTTTATTTTTTATTTTATTAATTTCTTCTTACAGCAGCTCTTTCAGTACTCTGCATTAGGCTCTGCCACAAATCTCACTTTTCACAAATGGCTGGACCATTTGTGAAAATTAATATTGGGCTCTAGTAGAACCGTCTGAGTTGCACTCCACAGACTCTCTGAGGGCATAGAATCTGCCCAAGCAAAAGGAATGTGTCTGTCTTTCCTCTCAATGGGCTTGCTCTGTGTTAAAGACTGCTTCAGGCAATCTGTGACCAAATGAAAGGCATATGAACTCTTCCTTCCCTGTGCAGCTGAATCATCAGGGGATTAGACATAAATAGGAAAACATTCTTATGTTTTAAAGTGACTCTGATTTATGGGAGCTTGGGGGAATAGCATACTGTCTGAAACCAGCCGGGGAGAATCCTACCCACTGCCACGAGGGGGTACACCCCTGCCCAGCTCTTTCTGGAAAGGCTGTCAGCGCCCTGCAAGGATCTCCTTAAAATGTAGAATATTTTCCCTCAAGCATTATTTTTAAAAAAAAGGGGTTCTTATTCAACCTCCATTTGAAGATCTTGCAATAAGTAAATGATAATTTATGATTTAAAAAAATCCAGAACTTTTATGTATAAAAAAATGTTATCTTTTACTTGATAAACAGGAAAAACGTGGATTTTTATTTTTTTTTCCTCAGGTCACATGCTGGTTCTGTACAAACTCTCCCTCTCATGTGGGCACTGAATAAAAATCACCACTTTACAGAGTTGACACAGGAAGAGAGCAGGTTACAGGACTTTAATCCTCCAGCCCTCATTCCTACTCTTTTGGTATTTCTGTGGTTTTAGTACAGGACAACAGGTTTTCTTTAACCTTCTGACTCTGAATATCAGGTATGGGGAGCTGGGGAGAGGCTGTGACACTCCAGAAAGGACAGTGCACTCACCTCTGCCAGCAGCTGCATATTGTAGGAACATGTGTCTGTTCTATGATATGATGGACTGGAATGGAGAGAGTCTCTTTTTACCTTGATCCTGAGGCTGCTTCCACCCCTTTTTATGCATCTGAATTCAGAGGGTCACAGGGAAGTTCAGGGACATATTAGCTAAAAATGCAGGTAGAGCTCAGCCTTCCTGGTCCTAGGCAGCACCATGAGCACCTGTCTCCTCACACTGAGGAGCATTGAGATGAGACCACCATTTCACAGGGAGGTCAGCTGTGATATCTAGCAGCTATGGGAAATAGCAGCAGTAAGAACTGGGTTCTGTTGACCTTTTCTGTTGTATTTGCAGATCTACAGTTAAGCATCTTAAAAACATGGGCATAGTTTTTCCTTGTGTTTCTTGGGCAAACACGCATAGGATTAAGTCTCAGGTGTTGGTAAATCAGCCTACTAGATAAACTACACCAAACATTGTGATTATCATTACTTTTGAAAGTTGAATTTGATTCTTTCTTCTGTGCACGTGAAGTATATTATGTCTTTTGTCTGCAGCAAAAGGCTGCTTGATAGCAGCTTTCAGTCTTCTCAAAGCATGTTCTCTCTGTGTGTACTGGGAAATAGTTTCTCCGTGTTAGAACCCTCACTGCTTATTTGGAAGGCTTGGCTTCATGGAATCTCAAACAACGCGATAACCATGCCAATCATATCCTGTTCATCTTGCTTCTCTCAAAATGACTCATGGTTTCAAAATTGCTGCAAGCAAGATATTAAAATCACTCAGCAGTTGACATGCAGGACATCCTGGAAACTTCTTACAAAGTATGAAACAAATTTCCTTCTGAGTTCCCTGCTGACATTCCTGGGGGGAGAAAAAAAAAGGCATGATATATATGTGATGATTTGGAAAGCTAGTTAAAATTCATCTGTGCTAGCATTTTTTTTTTAGGGGAAGTTGCTTCTGGATCAGTTCTGGCATCATTCTAAGCAGCCTAGACTTCTGGTTCACATGAAAGATAGTGCTGTACACAAGAAGTTCTAACAAAATTTGTTGGATAAGAAATTTGGCATTCTTTAAATATTGTTGATCAGCTCACCTGGAATAAAACTTCTGGAACTTCTGCTTGACAAAGGTTTTTGTATTAATGTACTTCACTGCAGAGCGGAATGAGCATTTGATGAGTTTATGCTGTTCTGTCCTCCTGGGCAATAACACTTTATTTACTCAGTAACTATTTATCTTATATTATTAGAAGATTCTTGTTTTTTTCCTTATGAGCCAACTTAATTTCAATTCATTATATTGTTTTGCTGATTTGCACACACCTTCAAAACCAGGGAGAGAGTTGCAGTCAAGCTGGATGCTTTTTGCTGCTCAATGTCAACAGCATCTTCACTCCTGTTCATCTCCCAGGAATTGCTTCAGGAATTCCAAATGTTCAGCTGATGTCTTTCAGTGCTGACCTCAGCTGCATTTAAAACATGTTGGAACAGACATTGTTTCAGAAATCCTTAATGATGACAGCACCTTTTCCCAAATGCAGCGTCCATTAATCACGCAATGGATGTTATTTCAACACCAAAGGCTGAAGAGGGTGGCCATACATCTTAATTGTTGCTTATCTGCCAGTGCACCAGTATCAATGGAGTTTACTCCCTATGCAACAGTAGGAACTTGTATCAGGAGGGGCAGATTGTTCCTAGGAATCTTAGTTATTCTGGTGGTTATTCTCAAAGTTAGCTTGTCAGGTCCCTGATTTATTTTTAAAAAGACTGTAAGGGGTTCTTATTCTTTGAGCATTATTTAGTGAATGCTCAGTTCGTGTTAAGATTATTTTTTTTAATCTTCTGAAGCTTTAAATAATTAAGAAAAATAATTTTAACATGTACCTATTGACTTTCTATCTACTATCAAATGACTTGAAATAAATAAATGATGAAAACAGCCTAATACTTCACAGACAAAAGTGCACATTGATGACGAATGGAGTTGACTCAGTTAAGGGAGCAGTGAATGCTGTTGGAAATGACAGGTATGAGCAAAAATGCAAGGCTGGCATATCGAACTCTGCTCTGACAAATACCAGTACATTTCAAAGGGCATTTAAAATAGGTTACTTTCTTTGCAGGTGCATTAAACCTTACAGCTGTTATGATTCTTTGTAGTATTTTGTCTTCTAAATGATGAATTTATGTATCAGAAGAGCCAAAAGAGACTGTGTTTTAATGAAGGTTTCAGGATGTTAAGATCCACAGAAATGCATAAAAAGATGCAGCCTTTGCTCTCATCTAATTTAATATCAAACAATAAGTGGGAGGCTGGAGGACAAACAATATAGGTTGAATTATCTGCTTTCTAGGTGGCCTTTTACATAAACCAGCCTCTTAGCAAGCCTTCCACTGTGTTTTCTTTTTTCTTTTAAGTTAACAAGACTCCTGATTATACATGTACCAAGAAAATGAGGAAACAAATTTATTTTATATTTTGACTAAGTCAAGAATATGGACAATATGTAGGGCTTCATAGTTGCCTCATAAGGCCAGTGTGTGTGCTATGCCTGCTGTTGTGCCTGCTCACAGCAGTATGGTTTACAGAAGTATAAACAGATTAGTATCTTTTCTCTAAAATATCTGGCATGTGTTCCCTGTACAAATCCCTAGAGTGCCTGATAAATATGCAATATCAGGCTCACTTCTTTAAAGAAACATTGGCACTTACTCTATGCTTCTTTGAAATAGAAGCTTTCATCCTTAAGCTGTTTAAGAAAAACAGGACTCTCAAAACTTTCCTTTTTTTTTTTTTTAATATCTGTTTCTTAAATACAGAAAACTGGCTCTTTTGTCATTTGTCCATCTTGTCCTTTTTTTCTATTTATCTGTTATAGAAATGAACAGTTTTTCTAATCTTTTTAATTTCTTCTATGGTGGAATTTTTCAGACTAGAGTTTCACAGAGTATCTTGCATATAAGCTTTGGCTCATTTATTGAGCTTGTCAAGGATATATTTGAAAGCTCGAAACAGTCTGATAGATGCCATATTTTTCTCTCAGTGTTTGATGATATTTGTTCCTGGAGAGGTTCAAAGGACAAGCTATGATTCACTTCTTTTGCTTTTACTTCTTTTTATTATTATTTTTAATTTCACAAGAAATTTACAGGTTTTCAAGAGGGTTTTAAATTCCCAGCTTTGCTTCAGTTCAGGTACATGCACCCATATATACTCACATAAAGCTACTTCTGAAGTAAAAAGTATGTTCACAACCTATTCTTATATCTAGCCATCCACCAACCTAAGGAAACAACCTTGGTCTCTGAAAGCACAATGTTATGCCTTGTGACCCAAAGGAACAGCAGGAGTAACTGAAACAGGAAAAAAACCCACTACAGATGTATAATGGATATGCTTCCTGGTGTTACAGCAGAAAACTGTATGCCTGGCATCTTATCCAGTCGAGAATCATTAACAAAAAGACACAGCAGCATGTTGCTTACCAAGTATAAGCCAGGTGTTTTTCCTACGATTTAAAATAGTAGTAAACCCCTGTCTGCTTGGTCACACTGTTTAGTTAGGTTTGTCCAAGGAGCTTGCTTGGGTAAACCCTACTGTATTGAGTGTATAGGTGGAAAAATATATAAATAGAAATGGAACTTTAGTTTTCATTGTTAGAAATGTCAATAACCACTATTGGTATTTCTAAAGTCACGCTAAGGAGTGCGTGTTGCTGCCAGAAGTGCTGGGATGGCTTCCATTTTAACACCTCTCTGTTGGTAAACTGTAGGTGAGCAGATCTCTGCGTGGGATAGAACTTTGTGTGCAAAGCTCTACAGAGCTCAGAATATAACCCTAATTGCATCCTTACTGATTGAGTTCCGTTATATGTTAAAAGTGTCTTCTATTATGTTTTCTACTTCTCAGGTGCTCCTTAGTTTGGAAATTAAGTAGTTGGGCGGTTTTGTTTTGTTTTGTTTTTTCTAGCAATAGTGCAAGCAGTTCAAAGGCTTGATATTTGCTTAGTTTTGAAGTGTAATACACATGAGTGAGGAGGAAATACTGTGTTTTAGGAATTAGGTATGTGGTTCATTTAAAAAATGTTTTACATTGATGTATAAACATAAAGAAAAATATTTTTATAATGGTCAAAGGTACTTAGGATGGCACACAGTTTTTCGTATTATATGGGGGACAATCCCCTATTCAGAAACTGTAAGCTAGTGTTTCCTAAAATGCTGTCATTTGAATTAAGGTCTGACTAGAAGAATATGAGCTTGCACAATGTGGGCTCTGTGAAGAGTCCTTTTTTTTTTTTTTCCCTTCCCCCTTAAGGTGAAAGTTCATGGATTCAGTGTGCTCTGAGTTATTCCAGTGTACCAGATATTCTGGAGAACAAGAAAAGGCCAACAGAACTGGGTAATAAGAATACAGGGGAAAATGTGAAAGTACCTAACTAAATATGCATAAATGCACGTCAAGGCATTGTGATATGGCCTTGGCTTTGACAGATACAGACGAGAGAACATCAGGGGAAGTAGAGTTGGTACGAGCTTTGTGCTGCAAACACACAGCGCACCAATTTTGAGTGTGCTGTAAATTTATGAGAATTTATTTAGAAATCTGGAGCAAGTGCGTTGGAAAGATGAGATCATTTGTCATGTGCCAGAATGCAGCAAGCCTGGTAGCCATTGGGTTTGCTGACTTTAGGCAACTCAAATTTTGGATTGGCTATTCTGAAGTTGTGCAACCATTCTGTTGTAGTTTGATACTTATACCATCCAGATTAGCATCATGTCTTGGCATCTTTCAGTGTGCTGGCACATAAGCAACAGTCCTTTGGGTTAATTCTGTTATTCATTCTGAGTTTAGGTAGAGAAGTGGGTGTGCAATGCAATCCTTGGTTTCAGTAGATTTGTTTTTCTGATTTAAAGATACATTGGATGAGATTTTTACTATAAACCCCAAGTTTGATATGCCCTTTGCTCTTAATGCAATGAGGTTGGAATTACTTTCACCAGAGAAATGTTTTGTCAGAAAACCAAGAGGAATTGGGTATTTTTGAACCTTGCTCTTGGTTGCTCTGCACATGTATGACTGTGTACATTAGTACATGTGTAAAACGAGATGAATAGCATTATGTGCAAATGTTTTGCACTTTCCTACTTAGCTACTCAAAGTACAGCTGCTTTCTAATGCGTCACACTAACTTTGAACAGATGACCGCCACCTTACACTGGCTCCCAATGGAAAAAATGAAGATAAGGGTGGTTAATCACAAGAATGCCAGGACTGATAATTAGGTTTCTTAGTTAACTGGTAAATGAGCAGAACTGTATAATTTCTGAGAATGAGTTTGAAATGGTCAAACTTGAAAGCCTCAGGTTAGTCTTACACTGCTTGTGTTTCTTTATATCCTTAAACTAGTTTGTTGGGGAGTAGAGCTTTAAAATTTTGAAATTCCAAATTTTTTCTTCATTATTTTTTTCCTGTGAATCTTACTTCTGATTGATAGTAGGGCTTCTTTAACAACGGTGCTGAGATGAACATGGTAAGTCTCTATTTAGATGCCACTATGCTGTTGTATTGGTAAGATCGCATCAGGTGGGTGGTGAGATTTTAGGAGTGTTTTCTGCTGTGCATGAAGTTTATGCGCTGTGCATGAGGAAATGCAGGCAGCAACATAGGCAGATGTAAACTAAGATGACACTTTAATACTCCATTCATTTTGTTTTAAGTGCATTTTATGTACTCTAAAAACATTGAGTCTGTATTTGATAATGTCTATTTTCCTAGCATCTTCCTATCACAGAAAATGTTTAATCACATATATTATTTCAGTTGACTGAATTAAGGAAGATGGCTAACTGGAGGGAGGAAACTCAGGCTACTAACTACTTTATCTACTTATCTAGGTCTAGTTGACTCCTGCCTAGGAATATTTTTTTCTTTTTATGGCCTTCTTTTCCTGATACAATTGCAACCAACTGAGGGAATGGGTCCAGTACCAGATAGTTAGACTGTGTCCTGAAGAGTTTCTGAATTATGGGAAAGTAGGTGTGGCAAGGAGGTAAAGTATGAGCTGAATGGCAGTGCACATTATAGTGGTATGAAATATCTTACGAGCTCAAGTCTAATTTTTAAGGAAGCTTTCAGATAGGGAGATGAAAACAGTTTGATTTTTATCCGCTCTGTGTATTACTAGCAGCTGTCAACCTTGAAAATTACTTTGTGTTACTGTTATGGTTCTCAGACTTGCTGGTTGCTTTCTGCTGCTTTTGGCTGTATCCTAAATGAATTCAAGAAATACTGGGAGAAGAAGGTGCCTTTTGTTGTCACAAGCATCTAAAGCAATGATTTCAAATCATAATAAACCAATGCCTATCTTCCTTCTTGAAGATGCTCACTGAGACAGCCACTCAGACTTCATCCAGTTCCCCAGAATTAGTTACTTAATAATCTGCTTGACCTTTGTGGTAAGACAGTTCCCATGCGTATTACTAGGTCAGAGAAGTTAAAAAGAAGTATTAATAAAGTTGTAAGTATAACACGTGCTGGAAAGTATTTACAAGCTTTTGAGGGTGCATCACTGTTGATTTATGGGGTTATTAAAATTTAATAGTAACTAAATGCATGGGAGCATCGTCTGTATTTTTGAAAACCATTTATTCATTGAGGTCAAGATATTATGAGAGTATTACCTCTGTCATGTAGCTTTATATGTGCGTTTAATATTAAATTACAGCATTGTCTGAGTATTGGTATGTGCAAAAGCATGTAACAATGCAAGCTTCAAATTATACCCATTTTAATTGTACTTGAAGAATCCACAATTCTGTAGTTAATTTGTCTGTTGTAGTTCTATCTTTTTAACTTAGGAACTGCTGCAAACCTATTCAAGTCACTCAGCATTTATTTTTGGAGTTGTAGGTCAGCAAGAGAACTTCTAATGCTCTGTTATAGCAGAGGTAGTGGTATTATGCTTCATTGTAGCTACTGACATCAATCTGATACGTGGCTAATAAAATACCCCTAAGAATAGGCATCCTCACTGTAGTCCTTGGACTTTACGATAGTATGTCAGAATGGGGACAAAATATTTCTGTGCTTAAAATGCAGAAGGATTCGTCAGCACATAAACAAAGATGTAGAACGATCTGTAAGACTGTTTTTAAATGCAATATGTTGGTAAAAAAGTAAGTAGGTTGATTATTCTAATCTTACATAACAGTGCTGCTAAACATAATCTACTATTTCATGTACACTGCCTCAGCCCACTGTGGTTGGACCCTTTATCTGATGTTCTGTATTTCAGTGGAAGTGACGTGGGGAAAAGCACTGAGGTTGCAGATTGTCACATCCCTGACATGAAACAGGGACAGTCAGGGACTGATGTGTATCTTAAGTAAAATCAAAAGCAGCTAGATAACATAAGGCTTAAAAATACAACTTCAGTTAATAGCATCTATACCTACACTGTCACTATTTACCACAGCATTTAATTGTTCCTTTCCATTAAATTAATCAAGTTACTAACGTACCTTGTTCCTCACCATTGCAGGCACTGGGTCAGGTCTTGTGAACCTTTCCTTGAATTCATTTTCATTGGACTGGGCAGTGAGAGGATAAGATCAGCATGTTGCAAACTGAAGGAAGAGAATTATCTGCTATAAACTTTTTGAGAAGTCTTGCTATGAGTTTCCTGTTGTAAAAGGTCTAAGGAGCTCCTGCTTTGTGACACAGCCTATTAAATTGATTTGCCTTATGTTTAGGTCTGATAAGCAAATGTTAACACTCCCACTCCCTAGTTCTGTTCTAAAGAATAGCATTTGCAGATTTCATTTGTGATCATTAAGATTAGATCTGTGCACTACTGGATTATTTGGAAGCATAAATTACCTTTAGACCTGTTTTTTTTTTTTGCCAGATTGAATGAAGTTCATGATTTATTCTGGTGAACTATGGGAGGTGAAAGTGACATCTGATCTAGCCCAAAATCTATTGGGATGAAGTTAACCTTACATTTTTAAACATGTCTGAACTAGCAGAATAGCTTGAACTCAGCCCTTCTGTTATTGGCTTGATCCCACCAGACCATCCTAAAATTCAGTAGAATTTTTTTTTATTGGGTTCCAGCAGCAAAGAGTTTTCTATGACTCAATTTGTGCTTTGTGCCTCTAGATTTGTCAGTGACATGCTCCCAACTGGGAATGTGCATGGAAAATTAGAACTTGCAGAGATTGTTGAGAAGGGAATTAAAGAAAAGATGCACTATTCAAAGTAAAAGGACTGGTCTAAGAAAGAAGTATTTTCCAAAGTTAAAACAAGCCCTTGAGGTTTTTCTGATTTTCAAAGTTGATCACAGAGTAAAAACCGAGCAGTGCTATCCAACTTCAGATGCTGTTACCAGCAGTGGAATCTCTCAACGATTCAAAAAGTGTGCACGATGCATATGTATCAGCATCCTCAAGGCAGTTGGTGGTTAAGTACTAACTAGTGAAGCTATGCAAATGCTATGAGGTATCATGCAAATGCTTTGAGTTATCAACATTGCTTATTATTAGCTCTGCAACAGGCAAATCTGCATTATGCTTAAGTTTTAATAAACATTTTAGTCTCTTAAGATCTCTTATAGTGGAGGCATCAGTTAAGGACTGATGAAAGGGACTCACTTGGAACATGGTTCTGGATCTTAAGTTTTTGTCTGCAAATTTTTTCCTGTCTTTTTTGTTCTTGGGCTTGGTGCCCGCGATCCTGTTGTGGGTCAAAGCAGCAAACAGCTAAGACTCACAGCTGCTTGCTCACTCCTGGCAGTGGGACAGAGGAGAGAGTGGGAAGGATGAAAGTGCAAAAACTTGTGGATTGACGTACAGTTTGATAGGTAAAGCAAAGTTGCATGCATCAGCAAAGCAAAATAAGGAATTCATTCACTACTTCCCATTGGCAGGTGGGTGATTAGCCATTCCCAGGAAAGCAGGACTCCATCACACATTACAGTTACTTGAGAAGTGCCATAACTCAGAATGTCCTTTCTTCCTTCTTGCCCCAGCTTTTTAACGCTGAGTATGACATCATAAGGTATGGGATATCCTTCTGGTTGGTTGGGGGCAGCCATTCCTGGCTGTGTCCTCCCTGCAGCTCCTTGTGCCCCTGCTTGCTGGCAGGGTGGTGCGAGGAGCAGAAGAGGCCTTGATGGTGTTGAAGCACTGCTCAGCAATAACTGAAACATCAGTGTGTTGTCAACAGTTGTTTTCACCAGAAATCTAAAACATAGCACCATATTAGCAACTAAAATTAACTCTGTCCCAGTCAAAATTAGTAGAGATCCTCAGGGGATCAAAGTAACCAGACTGCCTCTTCACTGGTCTAGCAAAATCCTGAATGGTGACTTTCCATCAGATACATTGTTGGGTTTTTTTCCTCACAAACTGGATAGGGCTTGCATAAATTATAAGTAACTGAAGTTATGCAATTATATCAGAATCCTAGTTACTTACTTATTCTTTGAAACTTCCTGTTGGTTTACTTTGTGGTTCTTGAGCAATTGAGCACTGTGTCATCAATATAGATATGTTTAGCTGAGCCTTCAGACACCCCAGAATACCAGATATGGAACATATGAACAACTAAATAAGGTTGTATTAAGGAGTTTCTCATTTAATTTCAACACTAGACTGTGTATAGGTCTGTGCCTTGCATGGAAAGGTAGTTACTGCCTCAGAAGTCGTACGCCACCATTGCCTCTGCTTCACCCTGCACCCCAGACACAAGCGCGCATGTTGCCTGCTGTAGTTAGTGCTGGAGCAGATGCATGTGCGTGCACGTAGGTACCCTGTTTGCTCCGTGGGCATCTCCAGAGTGCAGGGCAATTCTCATGTGCTTTGAGTGTATATTGCCCACAGCCCTGCATTATTGCTCGGGTTGTCAAGGTGGGTGACAATTCAGAGCATAATTGTCTGAAACCTTGGTTGACAACGCCAATCTGAAAGACCTTCTACAGGCTGGAGTATCAAGGAGGGCTGTTGGCGCAGGATGGTTGATATGTTCTGAGGCATGGATAGAACTATCATTAGCAAAGCAAATGATAACATATTATGTAGCCTTAGAGATTTAATCTGTGGAGCCCAAGAGGTCTATGGGTTTCAAGTAGGAAACTGCTAGCCTAGCAAACAGAACGCAGCCCAGGATGTCTGTTCCTGGATGGATCACTGACCTGTTCAATTGACCTTGAGCATGTCATTTTACCTTTCTAACAGCTCTGCTTCTCAGTCAATGTAACAAATATCCCATATCCGATTTGTAAACCCCTTTGAAATCTAATTATGAAAAGCAGTAGGTAAGAAGTAAAGTTACTCTCAGAGAATGTAAGATATGCAAAACAAGCTAAAAATCTAACAGAATTGTAACCTTCATATTTTCACCTAAAAAAAAAAAAAAAAAAAAAAAAGAGTTCAAAAATTC